>BSBK01003412.1:462500-535000 GCA_027943335.1 Chamaecyparis obtusa
ATCACATCAAAAGTGAGCTAAAAGAATTCAGTCGAACAACTGAAACATAAAGAAACCTAAAAGCAAACTACGGGTAGGGTGCTACATCCACCCCCCTAGAATTAGGCTTACTCCTGGAAGCCTGAAACAAGTAGGGATGTAAGTCCCATAAACTTCGTTGCTCTGAAAAAAAAACTAAAACAAAGAATCATTGAGTAGGCCCCATTGGACCTTTTCCTGTCTTAGGGTTCAAACACTGAGGATTGTTCCCTATTGCAAAGGCCCTATGAGATTTACCTGCATCTCCCACTATAGGCTCAAAAACCAATGACCTCTATCCTGAATACTGCACTGAACACTAGGGACAATTGTAAGATTTATGACCAAGTTGGCCACAAGTGAAACAATCTCCCTTAAAGACTTTCCTTGTTGAAGGATTACTGGGCTGTTGAAAACTACCTCCACCAAAATCTTGATGATAGTTCTCTTATCTAGAACCACCGCCATTACCATGGGAAAATTTCTTATCTTTCTGATTTTGATTCCCTTTTGAAAAGGTAGAAGGATTTTGAACATTCCCATTCTGCTAAGATTGATTCCCCTTGGAACTACTAGGCTAGACACCTCTCTGACTACCATGACCTAAAGCAAGATTCATCTCTATAAGGGTGGCCTTAATGACCACCTCCTAAAGGGTCTTAGGCTCAAATAGTAAGACCTCTCCAATGATGCGTGCATTTAGTCCCCTCACAAAGTGTTGTACTAGGAGAGTTGTATCCTATCCAAAGCTAGCATACTATTTGAGCTTGAAAAAATGATGCTCATACTCTCCTACCGATAGGGTCAACTGTCTCAGATTATGAAACTCATCTACTCTCTATCACCTCCACTGATTTGATAAGAAGCACTCTCGAAAGTGTTTAAGAAATAACTCCCATGTAACAATGTCCATCTGAAACCCTAACTTCTGCTCCTCAATCCTCCATCATATAGTAGCAAAATCTATAAGCTGCATAACCGCATACCTGGCTTTAGTATTACTACTAAAGGGATGCATGGTGAAACTCTTCTCTAAGGCTATCAACCATGTCTCTGCCTCTAATCCAGTACCTTTCCCATCAAAGGGAATGGGTCACCCTCTCATTAGATCCCTCATGTGGTTAGCTGCCACAACTGTAGGATCAACTGAAAAGTTCCTCCTTAGAGGGCTCCTAGATCTCTCCCTCTCTCTCTCATCCCTCTGGGAATGATGAGAAGCATCTTGACCAACCCTACCCCGCTCTGGACCAAGATGATTCAGAATCACCTGTAAGAGCTATCTCATATCAAGACCATTCTAATGATCCTCTTTTTGCTGAACCCTAGACTGCTGGTGCTGACTCTCCTGACTCACACTTGTAGAAGGGCTAGGCTCTCTACCCCTTCCATGGTTACTAGCATGACCTCTAGCAGATCTAGTCATAGCCATAATTCTTGCAACATACAAAGATCCAACAACAACTCTCAACAAACCTCAAATCAAATCAAAATGAAAAATAATCATAAATCAATGGTCTAAAAACAAAATGTTATATGTCTATGTTTAGTTTCAAGTTTAGACTACACAAAACCTAATAGGCGTACATACCCAGAGTTCCCAGTGTAGAAACTCTGCTTTGATACCAGATGTAACGCCTTGCCAGGGAACCCAAAAGAAACTAACCTAGAACATAATACTAAGTTTGGCGAACAATTTTTTTTCTAAAGTTTACAAATAAGATAAACATTCACATGAAAGCATTAACCATTAATTCACATGACACACATCGTAAACATAGGTTACAAATCTAGTGGGTCCCATGACTTAGTATTACTTTCTAACATAACTCATTTAATAACATAACAAAAGATTCCATAAATTAAATTCAATGATTACATTATAATAATTACATTCCATGAATCCTAATAACATACATCCACTGCACATGTCACAGAGTATGTAGTAATCATTCTAAAAACTAAATTACAATATCCAAATTAGGTATCACATGTGATACTATAATACAAGATTTACAATAAAGAATATACACACACATACATACATACATACATACATACATACATATACACATACACATACACACACACACACACACAAATATATATATATATATATATATATATATATATATATATATATATATATATATATATATATATATATATATATATATATATATATATATATATAAAGAACAATGAAGAAGTAACATAAATAATCCAACTATAAGACACCATCTAGCACTGACACCAGGACGTCGAATCTCAAATGGTAAAGAATCACTACCACCCATCTGTGTAGAAGCACAAAGGCCTACCCCACCGTGCTGAGGAGATAATCACAAACCCCAATCGGATAACCAATACAGAACAAGGATAAAACTCTAAGTAGAAAGATCCTGAAAAGCACTCTAACTCAAGATACACATGATAAAAATTAAGGTACAACTCACTAAACTAGAGGCAACCAACACATGTAGAATAACCAGACTATGCATAGGAAGGTGTCATCATGTATGTCTAACCCTTGAGTTTTGTCCTAGTAATCTATCTGGATCCTAGCACCCAAGTCACCGTACACAACATCAATGACCTCTTGTACTGACAAAGTCATCAACTATGCCAACTCATCCCTTAAAAGGGGCCTAGTCATCTTCTCAACTCCACCTTAGTTTGTACTAGCACTCAAGCATGGGTGAGGACATATATCTTATTAGGTTCAATTAAATATCCCTTAATTATATTAAGTTATCACTTGATTGTTGAAACTTACAATAAGTGATCCTCACAGCCACTTGTTGGCCCTAACGCTTATTGCAAGCCACCTCCTACTACATGTCTAGGTAAACTACCCTAGGCTCATAGATCTCTCCTAGATCTAATTAGGTATACACTACATAACCTCATATCCAGATTCACACAAAAGAACTAGATATGGTTACAGAGATACCACAAACAGAATACAATATATCATGAGCCCAATGGTCAAACAGGAGTGATAATCAGATAAAGTACACACACACACCAAACATAGCTAAAAAAGGAACATTTGACACATACCCCAGCCTCTGTATCCGCCTAGGTCTTCTAGAACCTGACAACCCATAGTGTGATAGAAGACATGAATAATACAACACTCACACCATTTCAAACTGAAATAAAACTATGATCAAATACATTCCATATTCATCATATTTGAATTCAAGTATATAAATAACAGGGTCTACTAGGGAATTATGCAAATGATCATTCCAATAATAACATAAGTAAGGAAAAATTTCTAAGGAACTCTGAAGAATCCAACATAATGAAAATGCTCAATTTTAGTATAGAAATATGCTCATCTAGAATTTACATCTAAGTCATCTGAACGAAAACCAAAACATGTATTTCAAAAAGCATACCTAAAAAAAAACAACATTAAAACATTACCAGCTATATTTATTCTAATTCCAAAATAAATAATTAATACAACATTGACTTGATAAACCAATACAATATCTGTTATACTACTTCTAGACAAATTGGATATTTTAAGTCTATTTTAAATCAAATAATTCTATCCTAAAATATTATGTAAAGAACCTACACAATTCTCCTTAAACAATAAAATAATCTAACTTAACTCACAAATTAAATTAAATTACAAATTACATAGTTCATAAATTATAATTTAAACAAAATACATAATTTATAAATTAAATAAAATTCAACCTAAACTAACAAAATTTATTGATAAATCAAAATCAAATTACATGTGGGGCCAAAGCCCACTCCCCATCTCCCCAAGCCTCACCGCACGCCTGCACGGTACTGTACTGAGTACTGCTGGCGACCTGCCACCACATGGTACCCATTGGTACTGTCGGCAGGGACCAATCCCTGTCACGCAGTACTAGTGCGTACTATTGACAAGTAAGGTTTGCCTTGGGGGGTACAGTCAGTACCCTCCCAAATATATATATATATTTTTAATTTAAAAAAAAAAAACTCAAACAGAATCAAATTTCCCAACAAAAATACATATATATATATATATATATAATTTTTTAAAACAAGCATAATTTTTTTTATGATGACAAGCAAAAGGTACTTTTTTAAAAATATTTTTTTATAAGGCCCTATTTCTAAAAATGAAAATTAGAGGCCTGTTTCTTTTTTTTCCACAAAAGGAAAGTAACAACTTTTGCATAATAGACATGGTAATTTTGTCAAATCTTATTTGGTTTTGTCTTTCTATAATTTCATTTATAAATTGCCATTAGCTCTAGTAATTTTCTTCCATTTGAGAGCAAATTATTTTCTAACTATGTTAATTTTTCTTTGACTGTCATTTTTTAACTGGGATTAATTTTTTTTTTCGAGAATGAAGTTTTTCAAGTCAAATTGGATTTTTGACAATAACCCATTTATTTAATCTAGCCACACTATAGTACTAACTATATAAAGATTAATTTTTCATTTTCTATGTGTTCTAGGATGAATTTTCTCTCCAAATTCGGACATCATAATCCTACTATGCCAAGTTTACATAAAAATTTGGAATAACACATCTATGAGTTTATTAAAACCCCAAATTGAAAGCATTACTAATAACAAATCTTATCTATATATAGAATTAAACATAGTAATTTATAGAAAGATCTACATATGAAATCACAGGAAAGTTCCTCAAACGCCTACCTCAATTCCAATGGTAGAAACTGATTAGAAAGCCTGTAGAATGTTGAAACTTCCAGATCTATCAACAGAAAAGCTCAACTTGCAGATCTGAATCATAGTGCTTAGAAAGCCCAAATCCAGATGCAAACAATCTTCACCCATAAATTTAAGCACACACACCAAAAGCTCAAGAACACAAAGAAGTCACAAAATCTCCAAAAGCTCTCTCTAAAATGCTCCAACAACCTAATTGATTACAAATGAATGCTAATTCCCCCTATTAGGGATTCAACTCTACCAATCATGCAAAACCCTAGATGACTCACAAAAGAAATCCTAATCAAACTCTCCCTCTTTTCTTGAGAGAAAATACTAATTATTAATTAAAAATAAATATAATTGTGCACAACTCAACTTAGTCTCCTAAAGACAAGTTGTCACCTTTTTCAAACAAATCACTTTCGAACTCAATAAAGCACATGTTAATAATAAAATTTATTATTAAATAATTTAATATCTAATGAGCAATATTAATCCTATTTTAACATAATTAATTAATTAAAACTAAATATCCTAATATTTGATTTTTAATTAATTAATAATCATACAAAACATAGGAATTAAATTTAACATTATTTTCCAACTATGATATTAATTTCCCAAATACTCAAATAATTAACTTTAATTTAATTTCTTCAATTAAATCCTAGGACCATATTTAATCATTAAATTCAACTATGCACCTAACATTGATAATCACATAAAATAATCTATATATACATAAATCGACTATAATCAATAAATGAATAAACACCCACAAAACCACAAATCAATTGAAACCAAATGACATAAAACCAAACAAACACAAGAGAAGGGATCCACGAACTCATGCCAACTAGATGAATTCAGGTAGGGTAGTCAAACTAACACTTGTCCAATCCTAGGACAATTAGGCTTAGGTTAGGGTTTGGGTCTGTGTATTATCTCCCCTCTTTACCATTGAGATGAATGTTTGTGGGCACACTCACTCTTTTCAATTCAGGGAAGACGATGCCCTGTACTTGTGAACCTATCACCACAAGATGAAACATGTACATACAATAATATATAACAAACAATGATAGGGTACGGTCGGTCATGTGGATCTCAACTATGCGAGTAACTACACCTCCGTCCTCTACCAAATAAACATGTCAACTAGATGCAAACACAAGATAGCCATACACATGCCAATATGGGATTAATACCATAAATCAATATAAAAATATAAACATAACATCAAATGATATCGACATCTAATCTATACAATAACCTGATACACATTCAATGAACATAAATCCATAATCATCATTTATTAACATAGTAATCGATCACATCAAAAGTGACCTAAAAGAATTCGATCGAACAACTAAAACATAAAGAAACGTAAAAGAAAACTACAGACGGGGTACTACATCCACCCCCTTAGAATTAGGCTTACTCTTGGAAGCCTAAAACAAGTAGGGATGTAAGTCCCATAAACTTCATTGCTCTGAAAAGAAAACTAAAACAAAGAATCATTGAGTAGGCCCCATTGGACCTTTTCCTGCCTTAGGGTTCGAACACTAAGGATCATTCCCTATTGCAAAGGCCCTATGAGATCTACCTGCATCTCCCACTGTAGGCTCTGAAACCAATGACCTTTGTCCTGAATGTTGCATTGAAAACTAGGGAAAATTGTAAGATTTATGACCAGGTTGGCCACAAGTGAAACAATCTCCCTTAAAGACTCTCCTTGCTGAAGGAGTACTGGGCTGCTGAAAACTACCTCCACCAAAATCCTGATGAGAATTCTAAGTGGACTGATCATCTTGATTGCGCATACTACACTACCAATTGTGATAGTTCTTTGATCAAGAACCACCTCCATTACCATGGGAAAATTTCTTATGTTTCTGATTATGATTCCCTTTTGAAAAGGTAGAAGGATTCTGAACATTCCCATTGTGTCGAGACTGATTCCCCTTGGAACCACTAGGCTGGACACCTCTCTCACTACCATGACCTAAAGCAAGATTCATATCTATAAGGGTGGCCTTAATGACCAGCTCTTGAAGGGTCTTAGGGTCAAATAGTAAGACCTCTCCAATGATGTGTGCATTTAGGTCCCTCACAAGGTGCTATACTAGGAGAGTTGTATCCTGTCTGAAGCCAACATACTATTTGAGCTCAAAAAATTGACACTCATACTCTCCTACCAATAAGGTCAACTATCTCAGATCATGAAACTCATGTGCTCTTTGTTTCCTCCATTGATCTGATAAGAAGTGCTCTTGGAAGTGTTTAAGAAATAACTCTAAGGTAACAGTGTCCATCTGAAACCCTAATTTCTGTTCCTCAATCCTCCACCATATAACAACAAAATCTATAAGTTGCATAACCACATACCTAGCTTTAGAATCACTACTAAAGGGATGCATGGTGAAACTCCACTCTAAGGCTATCAACCATGTCTCTGCGTCTAATCTAGTACCTTTCCCATCAAAGGGAATGGCTCACTCTCTCATAAGATCCCTCATGTGGTTAGCTGCCACAACTGTAGGATCAACTAAAAAGTTCATCCTTAGAGGGCTCTTGGATCTCTCCCTCTCTCTCTTATTCCTCTGGGAATGATGAGAAGCATCCTGACCAACCCTACTCATGCACTAGACCAAGACGATTAAGAATCGCCTTTAAGAGCTGTCTCATATTAGGACCATCCTGATGATTCTCTCTTTGCTGACCCCTAGATTGCTAATGCTAACTCTCCTGACTCAAACTTGTAGAAGGACTAGGCTATCTACCCCTTCCATGGTTACCAACATGACCTCTAGCAGATCTAGTCACATCCATAATTCCTGCAACATACAAATATCCAACAACAACTCTCAACAAACCTCAAATCAAATCAAAATGAAACATAATCATAAATTAGTGGTCTGAAAATAAAATTTTATATGTCTATGTTTAGTTTCAAGTTTAGACTACACAAAACCTAATAGGCGTACATACCCAGAGTTCCCAGTGTAGAAACTCTTCTCTGATACCAGATATAACACCCTACCAGGGAAACCAAAAGAAGCTAACCTAGAACATAATACTAAGTTTGGTGAACAATTTTTTTTCTAAAGTTTACAAATAAGATAAATATTCACATGAAAGCATTAACCATTAATTCACATGACACACATCGTAAACATAGGTTACGAATGTAGTGGGTCCCATGACGTAGTATTACTTTCTAACATAACTCATTTAATAAAATAACAAAAGATTCCATAAATTAAATTCAACGATTACATTATAATAATTACATTCCATGAATCCTAATAACATACATCCACTGCACGTCGCAGGGTATGTAGTAATCATTGTAACAACTAAATTACAATATCCAGATTAGGTATCACATGCGATACTCTAATACAAGATTTACAATAAAGAATATATATATATATATATATATATATATATATATATATATATATATATATATATATATATATATATATATATATATATATATATATATATATATATATATATATATATAAAGAACATCAATGAAGAAGTAACATAAGGAATCCAACTGTAAGACACCATCTAAAACCGGCACCAGGACGTCAAATCTCAAATTGTAAAGAATCACTACCACCCATCCGTGTAGAACCACAAAGGCCTACCCCACCGTGCTGAGGAGATAATCACAAACCCCAATCAGATAACCAATAAAAAACAAGGATAAAACTCTAAGAAGAAGGATCCTGAAAAGAACTCTAACTCAAGAGACACATGATAAAGATTAAGGTACAACTCACTAAATCAGAGGCAACTAACACATGTAGAATAACCAGCCTATGCATAGGAAGGTGTCATCATGTACGTCTAACCCTTGAGTTTTGTCCTGTAAATCTCTCAAGATCCTGGTACCCAAGTGACCTTACATGACATCAATGACCTCTTGTACTGATGAAGTCATCAACTATGCCAACTCATCCCTTAAAAGTAGGCTAGTCATCTTCTCAACTCCACCTTAGTCTGTGCTAGCACTCAAGCATGGGTGAGGACTTATATCTTATTAGGTTCAATTAAATACCCCTTAATTATATTAGGTTATCACTTGATTATTGAAACTTATAATAAGTAATCCTAGCAGCCACTTGTGGGCCTTGGTGTTTATTGTAAGCCACCTCCTACTACATGTTTAGGTAAACTACCCTAGCCTCACAGATCTCTCCTAGATCTAGTTAGGTATAGACTATGTATCCTCATATCTAGATTCACACAAGATAACTAGGTATGGTTACAGAGATACCACAAATAGAATACAATATATCATGAGCCCAATGGTCAAACACGAGTGATAATTAGATAAAGTACACACACACCAAACATAGCTAAAAAAGGAATATTTGACACACATCCCAGCCTCTGTATATATCCTCCTAGGTCTTTAGTACCTGACAACCCATAGCATGATAGAAGACATGAAGAATACAACACTCACACCTTTTCGAACTGAAATAAAACTATGATCAAATACATTCCATATTCATCATATTCGAATTCAACTATATAAATAGCAAGGTCTACTAGCGAATTCTACAAATGATTATTCCAATAATAACATAAGTAAGGAAAAATTCCTAAGGAACTCGTAAGAATCCAACATAATAAAAATGTTCAATTTCAGTATAGAAATATGCTCATCTAGAATTTTCATCTAAGTCATCTGAATGAAAACCAAGACATATATTTCAAAAAGTATATCTAAAAAAAAACAAAACATTAAAACATTACCAGCTATATTTATTCTAATTCCAAAATAAATAATTAATACAACATTGACTTGATAAACCAATACAATATATGTTATACTGCTTCTAGACAAATTAGATAATTTTAAGTCTATTTTAAATCAAATAATTCTATCCTAAAATATTATGCAAAGAACCCACACAATTCTCCTTAAACAATAAAATAATCTAACTTAATTCACAAATTAAATTAAATTACATAATAACTAAAAATGTAAATTAAATAAACTACCATTAAAAAAATATAATATAAATTAAATTACAAATTACATAGCTCATAAATTATAAATTACATAACTTATAGATTAAACAAAATACATAATTTATAAATTAAATAAAATTCAACCTAAACTAACAAAATTTATTGATAAATCAAAATCAAATTACATGAGGGGGGCGGAGCCCACTCCCCATCTCCCCAAGCCTCACCACAGGCTCGCACGGTACTGCAGTGAGTACTGTCGGTGGCCTACCATCACACGATACCCATTGGTACCGTCAACAGGGACCAATCCCTGTTGCGCAGTACCAATGCGTACCACCGGTAAGTAAGGTCTGCCGTGGGGGCTTACAGTTAGTACCCTCCCAAATATATATATATATATATATATATATATATATATATATATATATATATATATATATTTTAAAATTTAAAAGAAAAAAAAAAAAAAACCAACTAGAATTAAATTTTCCAACAAAAATACACACACACATAGATATATATATATATATATATATAATTTTTTAAAACAAGCATAATTTTTTTATGATAACAAGAAAAAGGTAGTTTTTTTTAAAATATTTTTTTTATCAGGCCGTATTTCTAAAAATGAAAATTAGAGGCTTGTTTCTTTTTTTTTCCAGAAAAGGAAAGTAACAACTTTTGCATAATAGACATGGTAATGTTGTCAAATCTTATTTGGTTTTGTCTTTCTATAATTTCATTTATAAATTTCCATTAGCTATAACAATTTTCTTCCATTTGAGTGCAAATTATTTTCTAACTGTGGTAATTTTTCTTTGACTATCATTTTTTAACAGGGATTAATTTTTTTTTCCACAATGAAGTTTTTCCAGCTCAAATTGGATTTTTGACAACAACCCATTTATTTAATCTAGCCACACTATAGTACTAACTATATAAAGATTAATTTTTCATTTTCTATTTGTTCTAGGATGAATTTTCTCTCCAAATTTGGACAACATAACCCTACTTTACCAAGTTTACATAAAAATCTGGAATAACAAATTTATGAGTTTATTAAAACCCCAAATTGAAAGCATTACTAATAACAGATCTAATCTATAAATAGAATCAAACATAGTAATTTATAGAAAGATCTATAGATGAAATCATAGGAAAGTTCCTCAAACCCCCACCTTAATTCCAATGCTAGAAACTGAATTAGAAAGCCCATAGAATGCTGAAACTTCCAGATCTATCAATAGAAAAGCTCAACCTGCAGATCCGAATCACAGTTCATACAAATTCAAAATCCAGATGCACACACTCTTCACCCATAAATTTAAGCACACACACCAAAAGCTCAAGAACACAAAGAAGTCACAAAATCTCAAAAAGCTCTCTCCAAAATGCTCCAACAATCTAATTGATTACAAATGAATGCTAATTCCCCCTATTAGGGATTCAACTCCACCAATCATGCAAAATCCTAGATGACTCACAAAAGAACTCCTAATCAAACTCTCCCTCTTTTGTTGAGAGAAAATACTAATTATTAATTAAAAATAAATCTAATTGTGCACAACTCAACTTGGTCTCCTAAAGACAAGTTGTCACCTTTTTCAAACAAATCACTTTCAAACTCAATAAAGCACATGTTAATAATAAAATCTATTATTAAATAACTTAATATTCCAACATCATTAAATCATGCAATTCATAATAATTTAATATCTAATGAGCAATATTAATCCTATTTTGACATAATTAATTAATTAAAACCAAATATCCTAATATTTTATTTTTAATTAATTAATAATCATACAAAACATAGGAATTAAATTTAACATTATTTTCCAATTATGATATTAATTTCCCAAATACTCAAATAATTAACTTTAATTTAATTTCCTCAATTAAATCCTAGGAACATATTTAATCATTAAATTCAACTATGCACCTAACATTGATAATCACATAAAATAATCTATATATACATTAATCGACTATAATCAATAAATGAATAAACACCCACATAACCACAAATCAACTGGAATCAAATGACATAAAACCAAACAAACACAGGAGGAGGGATCCACGAACTCGTGCCAACCGGATGAATTCGGGTAGGGTAGTCAAACTAACACTTGTCGAATCCTAGGACAATTAGGCTTAGGTTAGGGTTTGGGTCTGTGTATTATCTCCCCTCTTTACCATTGAGATGAATGTTTTTGGGCACTACCACTCCTACCAATTTAGGGAAGATGATGCCCTGTACCTGTGAACCTATCACCACAAGATGAAGCATGTACATACAATAATATATAAGAAACAATGATAGGGTAGGGTCGGTTGTGTGGATCTTGACTATGCGAGTAATTGCACCTCCATCCTCAACCAAATAAACATGTCAACCAAATGCAAAATTAAGATAACCATACACACGCCAATATGGGATTAATACCATAAATCAATATAAAAACATAAACATAACATCAAATGATATCAACATCTAATCTATACAATAACCTGATACACATTCAATGAACATAAATCCATAATCATCATTTATTAACATAGTAATCGATCACATCAAAAGTGACCTAAAAGAATTCAGTCAAACAGCTGAAACATAAAGAAACCTAAAAGAAAACTACGAGTGGGGTACTACAAGTTCTCTTATTGTAACATCTGTAAGCTTTTCTCTTCATTGAATATCCAAGAAATATACCTTCATCACTTCTAGGATCAAACTTTCCAATGTCATCATCTCTCTTAATATAATATTTACTTCCGAAAATTCTAAAATACTTAATTGATGGTGCATGTCCAAACCATAGTTCATAGGGTGTCTTGTCTATGTCTGCTTTGATTTATACTTTGTTCATTGTATATATTGCTGTGTCAACTGCTTCTCTCCAAAATATCTTGGCTAAGTTATTCTCAAATAACATAGCTCTTTTTGCTTGAGTCACTGATCTATTTCTCCTTTTTGCAATACCATTTTGTTCAATTTTTTTAGGGGTTGAAAATTATCTCTTAATACAATTCATTTCACAAAAGGTGTTAAATTCTTTTGAAGTAAATTCTCCACCTCTATCTCATCTCAAACATTTAATCTTCATTCTAGATTCATTCTCAAATTTATTTTTAATGATCTTAAACTTATCAAATGTTTTAGATTTTTCTTTAAGAAATGCAATCCACATCATTCTTGTAAAGTCATCAACAAGAATCATAAAATACCTTCTCCATAGAATCCTCTAGTCCTTGTAGGACCACTCAAGTCTGTATGAACAATCTCCAACTTCTCTGTTGTTGTAAACTTCTTGCTAGGAAATGAGCTTCTCTTCTATTTAGCCATCACACATTCTTTGTGAATCATGTTAGTAGGATTCATAATTTTAGGCATATCTCTTATTGCAAGTGTAGTACTCACTTTCACAATGTTATCAAAGTTTATATGACAAAATCTTCTATGCCATAACCAACTATCATCAGTCTTAGTAATCAAACATGTCATCTTAGTAGGATTCAACTAAAATACATTACCTCTGGTTCTAGATCCAATACCAATCAAATTTTCTCTTTAATTACACAAGTTTTCTCAGTAAACCAAACTTGATATCCCTTATTAACTAACTATCCATCACTCAAAAGATTATGTTTCAAACCATCCACAAAGTAAACATCATCAGTATTAGTCTTTTCATCAAGAGTTATAGATTCTATACCTTTAATCAAACAAGGTGCATTGCTTCAAACTCTAACAACTCCTCTATCATAATTGTTAAACTTTATGAACTTTTTCATGTCTCCAATCATATGATGTGAAAAACCACTGTCTATAATCCAATAAATTTTCTTTTCTACTTGAGAAACTAAAGCCTTTTCTTCCTTAATTTTAGTTTTAGGATTTTCTTCTTTAATAGCTATAAATACTACATCATCATTATTCTCAATTCACTTTCACTCAAAGATTTCTCCAAACTAGCTTCAAGTTCTTCATCATTTGCATAGTAACATTCTTTAGATCTTCTAGGATTAAAATTCTTTCTATACTTCTTAACTCTCTTAGGACATTTAGATGCAAAATGACCAAATTCTTGACAAGTTCAATATTTAAAAATTTTCTTACTGTTTGGTTCTCTTTTCACAAGAAAGGCAATACCTTCTTCAATCTTCCTGTCTTCTTCATTTCTAGAGCTTATGCTACTAGCATAATCTCTACTCAAACTAATGCTTCTTGAAAAAGTAGGGCAAACACTAAGTGCACTAAATGCTATCTCCATTCTAGGTAAGTCTCCTGATAGCCTTAGGTTCATTTCTACTACTTCCAATCTTCCAAGAAGAGTTTCTCTGGTAAAATTTGTAGTACAAGGAATAACTTGTTCAATCATCTATGTTGTCTTCTTAAATGTAGGAGTCAATGCCCTCATAATTTTTTATATCACTTCATTCTCTATCTTTGTTCCTCCACAAGATTTTATACCTACAACAATCTTTGACATTCTACCAATATAGCTTCTAACAAATTCATCTTCCATCATTCTTATATCTTAAAATACACATATCCAATTATGTAATTTGACTTTCTTTACATGTTCATCACCTTCAAAAGTAGAGTGTAAAGCTAACCAAATTTCATGAGATGTTTTCAAATATTTTACCTGACTATACTCATTTTTTGGAAGGGTTGACAAAAGTGCTTCTCTGGAAAGTATGCTACACATGAATAGATCTCTTTCCTCATTAGTAAATGTTTCAATTTTATCCTCATCAATGATAGTCTTCTGATTCTTTGTAATCAACCAATAACTTGGTCCTAAACACAATAGATGTGTCTTTATCTTTTCTTTCCAACTGTCAAAATTTACTCCATCAAACATAGGGCTTTCTTTCCTAAAATTCGCCATGGATCTCCTTAAGCTATTAAACTTATCTTTCACGGAACTGCTGCTCTAATACTAATTGTTGGAAAGTAAAGTCCACCAAGATAACTGAAAGGGGGGGGGGTGAATCAATTATCTAGAAAATATAAGTTTTATCAACTTCAATATATTTTAACCATGTAAGCAATGTAATCAACAACCATATAAAGATATACATGCATAATAACACAATGACACAAGATATGTTGACTAGGGAACCTCTTGATCAAAGAGTAAACCCCAGTGGGAATGATGCCCACAAAAGATGCACTAATATGAACATTCCTTGTGAAAGAATGAACTCTGTTAGGAGTCTTATGAAACACCTTTAGTACATATGAATCCCTATTAGGAGATTTTGAATCCCTGTTAAAACATTCTAACTCTGTTAGGAGTTATGGAAGACAGAAGGACCCATCACCCAAACAACTTTAGGGTAAGATCACTAAACTCACTATCCAACTAATCTTTGTATTAATCAAAAGAATAAGACCAAAAGATTACTAACCTCAACAATTGAATACTCCTTGTCTGACTGTGCCAAACTGCACCAACCCCTTCAGATCTCAATACCAGATCTCTATATTTCACATATCCTCTTTTACAATTTTTCTTTCAAAATGCTTACATTCATCAAACTTCATAATTACAATAAGGAATACATTCCTTCCTTTATACCACACTCAAGTAATTACAAATGAGTTGGCATACAACTTACAAAATAAAAGTGTCCACACGTTAAATCAAAATTATACAAAACTGTCAGCTTCCAATCAATATAATTCTTCACTCGTGTGACCTCAGATCTTGCACTATCATCCATGTCACTATCATGTCTTCAAGTGATCTCTAACTATGCATAACCAGATTCCATCCTGATTAGGAGATATCATCTGATTTCCATAAACTACTACTCAGGAACACTGCCTGAATACTGCTTCCATTGAAATGCTCATAACTTCCATGAATAAATGAATTAATTTCTGTGCTCTTAACCATGATCTTATAACACATCGTAGATTAATTCTCCAACTCCGTATAGCTTCATCTTCAATATCCCAAGTGTGCTAACTCAAACACTATCTTCTTCTCTACTAATCTTTAGTAGATTACTGTGTTGACATTAATGACAATCACAGTCATGAATGCAAAAAAAAATGCTACAAAATGGCTGCTAATACTCCCCCATAGGATATATTCAGCATTCATTCCTAACAGATTTTTTTGCTTAAACCTTCCTCAATAGATGCATTTTAATTCCATTCTTTAGATCTTCCTCAAATTTTGCTAGTCGTTGATCTCATAACAAACTTTATCTTTCCACCTTGTAATCATACACTTTATAGCTCATCAATTTCTATCGGCTAAGCTAATCATTTAGTTCTTTTGTCCATACTTGGTTAATAAAGAAATGCATCGGTGAACACAAGCTCAGTTGATAGTGTCGCTCGGTATACACTACACTAACTCGGTGTATATTGGAATGCTTCATTAACTGACCACACTGCTTTGTAACATTTTGCTTCTATCTCCATAACAAATTAATGCAACATAATCAAGTCAACAATATGAAGTCATAGACTCATCGATAAGTTACCAAGAGTATTCCTTGTCCTCATCTATCATATCCATGTTCCTCAATGTAGATATCTTGGTTCTTCATCTTTTCTCCTCTTTTATGAATGTGTAGATATTTGCAACTACTATGATAAGTACTGTCAAAACTAGTTGACATCAATGACAACATAATGTCTAATTCAATTATCTTACATAACAATTCAATGATCAGTGATCTCTAATCACTTGTAATTATTCAAATCAGGTTCTCAATCAGTTGTAGTTCATCAATCTCTCCCTTTGGCATTGATGACAACTTAAGCAATATGAAGTATACCATACACATACCAAACATGTATTTTACAACTCTTTAAGAAAATGATGTAGCTCAGTAAGGTCTCCCTAGCTTAATATGTTTAATCACTACATTACATGACAACATTGCAAGCGTAGACTTTCTTTTGTAGATATGATCTTTCTAGTTCTCAGATTGTCTCTCCCTTAGATAGATGTTCCATTAATCTCTTTGGTTATCATATTGTTTATCTCTCCCTTTGACAACAATGCCAAAGAATTAAATAAACATATAGCTTTGTATTAGCCATGTGACTCTCTATTGTCCAGTGCATACATTGTATCTCGGTATATTGATTATGCTACTTGTTCCTCAAATCTTTCACAACCTTAGACAACATCTAAAGTGTGAACTATGCTTCATCAACATGAATGATCTTCTGATAAGATTAGGCTAATATAACCTCCAGATCACATTAGTGATTGGTAGATAGGGGATGGACCCCAAGTCTAGTCCACAAGTATTCAAATGTATCCTTCGGTAGAGGCTTGGTAAAAATGTCTGCAAGTTGCTCTTTTGATGTAACATATTATAGCTTTACTTGCTTCTCCTGTACTTTTTCTCTTAAGTAGTGATACTTGATAGATATGTGCTTTGTTTTTTAACACATCACTAGATTATTTGAAATGTTTATTGCACCCATGTTGTCACAATATATAATCACCGGCTCAGTGATTATCTCATTCATCCCTTCCAACACATGCTTGATATATGCAATATTTGAACAGTTTGTAGCAGCAGCAACATACTCTACTTCAGCTGTAGATTGAGAAAAATAAGACTGCTTCTTACTTGTCCAGGTAACAAGTCTTTCACCAAAGAAGAATGCTCCTTCGATGGTACTTTTTCTATCATCTATATTTCTAGCTCAATCAATGTCGTTGTAGACTCTGAGTTTAAATTTTCCTTAGGATACCATAATCCACAATCCTCTATTTTCTTCAGGTATCTTAAGATTCTTTTTGTAGCAACCATGTGTGACTCCTTAGAATTTGTAGAAAATCTAGCAACCATCCCCACAACATGTGCAATATCTGGTCTACTATGTACTACATGTTAGAATAATTGAGAGGGGGGTGAATCAGTTATCCAGTGTCCCAAAAAAAAATGTATAATCTAAAACTATTACTTCAAATTTTGCTACTCGGTAATATAAAATACTTTCACTGTTTGTGCTTTTACCGTTTATCAATCTAAAAATTATAGTAGTTACCGATCAAATCTAACATGTAATATGCAAAGTATGATAACATACAAATATCACAATCAACACATAACACAAGAGATTTAACGTGGAAACCTTGTGAAGGGAAAAACCACCTGGGACCGGCAACCCAAAAATATTCACTCTTCTAAAGTGAGGTCAGTGAAGACCCAACCCTATTAAAGGTTTACAAACACACTGTTAGGTGTGACCTTGTTAGAGGATTTTAGACCAACCATTATTATCCAACCAGCATTCACTATGGGGTTGACAAGATAACAATGTTCATTCTATGAATGATACATAATAAGACTTTATAGTCCACTTCGTTAAGAGATTTGACTATGTACAATGGTTAAATATGTAATAGTAGATGATCTGCCTTAATACAACTTCAATTGTAGATTACAGATCAATATTCAGCTCATACAAATCTTTTTGATCAATATAACACTTTAGATTCAACAATATATCAACTTATTGTTAGTCGGTAATTACTCTCTGTCGCTTGGTAATTGCTCTACAGTTCGATTCTCACTAACTAGTATGATCAAAATGCATGAAAACTTGTTCACGCGATAACTCTGTAGTATCTTCTTCTTCTGACAATTTTATTATGAAATCTCCAATCTCTTATATAGACATGTAAACCATTTTCTTCTTGTCCATCATATTTTTCCACTTAATCTCATTCATTGATTTTGCTACTTTAACCTTCCTCAACTGATGTGTCAATAACATGCTTCAATCTACTCCATTAGATCTTCCTTTAATTTCATTAGATGTCGATCTTTGTAACAAACATTATCTGTTACCTCGATTTCATACACTTTCTAGCTCATCAATCTTATCGGCTAAATTGATAATTTAATTCATTTTGTTCTTCTCGGTTAACAAAGAAATACGTCGGTGAACACAAGCTCAATTTACATTGTGCTTGGTATACACTACACTCCATCAGTGTATACTGAAATGCTTCATTTACCAACAACACTGCTTTGTGTCTTTTAGCTCTATTCTTCAACATAGATGAATGCAACATAACAAAGTCAATATCATAAGGTCATAGACTCATCAACAAGTTACTCAATGTGTTCCTTATCCTCATCTGACATATACATCTTCCTCATGTAGATATCTTTGTTCTTCTTCTCTTTCACCTTTCTTCAGATGTTTCAGTATAGTAACTTACAAGATAAGTGTTGTCAAACTAGTTGACATAAATGACAACATAATACTGATTTAATCATATTACATATCTAATCAGCAACTCCTTAGTGATCTTTAATCACAAATTCTTCAATTAGGTTCCAAATTAGTTTTAGTTCATCAATCTCTCCCTTTGGCATTGATGGCAACTCAAGTAATATGAAATGTACCATACACATACCAAACATGTATTCTACAACTCTGTGAAAAAATGTTGTACAAGCTCTCCCTAGCTTAATATGTTTAATTACTACATTAATAAACAACATTACACAATACAACGTTACCATTGTGTAGATGTGCTCATTTCAGCTCTCAGGTTCCTACTTTTTTTCTTAGTAACTGATCTTTAATGCTCTTCTAAATTATCTCTCCCTTAGATAGCTCTCATCAGTTCTCATTGTTTCATATGTTTCATATTGTTTATCTCTCCCTTTGACAACAATGCCAAAGAAAAAAATAAACAAACAACTCTTTAGTAGCTAAGTAACTCTCTGTTGTCCAATACAGTCTCTGTATCTCTGTATACTGATATCCCAATCTGTTCCAATTCTCCAAACTTAATCACAACCTTGAACATGATCCAAAGTGTGAGCTATGCTACATCAACATGAATGATCTTTTGATAAGATTAGGCTAATGCAACATCCAGATCACATCTTTTGATAAGATTAGGCTAATGCAACATCCAGATCACATTAGTGGCTGGTAGACAGGGGACGGACCCCAAGTATAGTCCTCAAGTATTCAAATGTATCCTTCGATAGAGGCTTTGTAAATATGTTTGCAAGTTGTTCCTTAGATGTAACAAATTATAACTTCACTTGCTTCTCTTGTACTTGTTCTCTTAAGTAGTGATACTTAATAGATATATGCTTTGTCTTAGAGTGCATCACTAGATTCTTTGAAATATTAATGGCACTTATGTTGTCACAGTATATAACCACTGGCTCAGTGATTACCTTAATCATTCCTTCCAACACTTTCTTAATGTATGCAATGTTTGAATAATTGTTAGCAGCAGCAACATACTCTTCTTTAACTGTAGACTGAGAAATGCAAGCCTTCTTTTTACTTGTCCAAGTTACAAGTCTTTCACCAAAGAAAAATGCTCCTCTGGTGGTGCTTTTTCTATCATCCACATTTCCAGCCCAATTAGCATCAGTATAAACCTTTAGTTCAAACTTGCCTTCCTTAGGATACCATAATCCATAATCCTCTATTTTCTTCAGGTATCTTAAGATTTTTTCAGTAGTAATCATGTGTGATTCTCTAGGGTTAGCAAAAAATCTAGCAACAATTCCCACAACATGTGCTATATTTGGTTTACTGTGAACTACATACATTAAATTACCAATCATGGATCGGTAAAGTGTCTGGTTTACCTCTGTAGTTTCATCCTCCTTTGTCAGTTTACATCCAATAGCCATCAATTTTCCCACAGGTTTAGCATCTTCCATGCCAAATGTCTTCAATACTTCCTTTATGTATTTAGATTGTGTGATGAATATCCCATCACTTTGTTGAATCACTTGTAGTCCTAGAAAGAACTTAATCTCTCTGAACATAGACATTTCAAACTCCTTTTGCATTTCATGAACAAAGGCTTTACATATATGATCTTGGCCTCCAAAAATAATATCATCCACAGATATCTCATCAATAAGAATAGTATCATCAGTATCACCTTTCATATACAAATTGTTATTTTCACTTGTTCTAACAAATCCAATACTTAACAAGTAAGTATGTAGCCTTTCATACCAGGCTCTTGATGCTTTCTTCAAACCATATAAAGTTTTATGTAATCTACATACCATGTCTTTGTTGTCTGGATCAATGAACCCTTTAGGTTTTTCTATGTAGACCTCTTCTTCAAGTATACTATTCAGAAATGCTAACTTCACATCCATTTTATAAACTTTGCATTTCTTGTGTGCAACATATGCAAGTAGCATTCTAACACCTTCTAATCTAGCAGCAAGTGTAAATGTTTCACCATATTCAATGCCTTCCTCCTATTCATATCCCTTGCATACCAATCTAGCTTTATTTCATGTTACCTCACCATTTTCATTCAGTTTGTTCCTGAATATCCGCTTAGTACTGATAACATTCTTATCTTTAGGTCGGGGTACTAAGGACTAGGTTTTTTTCTTCTTTATTTTCTCTATTTCCTATTTCATTTCATTAACCCATTCTTCATTCTCTAATGCAACTTTCACATTTTTTGGTTCAAATTCACAAACTAGACATGTACCTTGTCTTGCTTTGCTCCTTGTTTCCATGCCAGCTTGTCTGTCTCCAATAATTTGTGTCTCAGGATGATGTCTCCTAAAAAATCTAGCCAGAACTCAGTCTCTTCTTTCTTGTTCATCCTATTTAAGTTCATTTTCTTGCTCGGTAGCTCCATCCTATTCATCGGTGTCTCTTTCCTGTTGTTCTGCATTGTTTTCCTGTTGACCAGTTATCACAGGTTACAGCTTTGGTAGATACTCAGGTTGTTCAATGTAAGTGAATCTATCATAGTCTTCTAGTTCCTTTCTACTTTCCTCTGTGTTCTTGTCATCAAAATCATTAACACATACATTAGTACTTTCAATTATTTTATTTGTAACCTTATTCAAACATTTATATGCTTTACTTTTAGTGGAATATCCTAGAAATATCCCTTCATCTCCTTTTTAATCAAATTTACCATTTCTCTCATCTTTCAGAATAAAGCATTTACTTCCAAAAATCTTAAAATAACTTACAGTAGGTTTGTGTCCAAACCATAGCTCATAGGGCGTCTGCTGGTGTCTTTCTTCAGTTGTACTCAGTTAAGAACATATACAACTATACTGAAAACTTCTCTCCAATATGTCTGAGCAACATTCTTTTGTATCATTAGTGTTTTAGCATAGTCAATTATTGACCTATTCCTTCTTTCAACAATGCCATTTTGCTGGGGTGTCCTCGGTGCAGAGACCTATCTTTTAATACCATGCTCATTACAGAAATTAGTAAATTCATTAGAGATAAATTCACCTCCTCTATCAAATCTTAAGCATTTCAATTCTTTACTAGTCTCTTTTTTTACCTTTGCCTTATACCACTTGAACATCTTAAAAGCTTTAGATTTTTCTTTCAAGAACATAACAATCATCAGTCTAGTATAGTCATCAACAAAAAGAATAAAGTATCTCTCATCATAATAACTCTGAGTTCTCATAGGACCACACAAGTCGGTATGAACCAACTCAAGTATCTTGTTTGTTGAGTAGTCTTTTCTTTTGAAACTAGACTTAGTCATCTTACCTTTCTGACATTCATGACACATAGCATGATCAGGTTTTGACAAGTTAGGCAAACCTCTAACTCTTCTCTTTTTTCTAATCTTGATCATGTTATCAAAATTTACATGGCATAACCTTTTATGCCACAACCATGCATCTTCATCCTTCATTATCAAACAAGAAGACTGGTCAATATCAATATAAAATAGATTACCTCTGGATTGTGTACCAGTTCTGACAAGTCTTCCTCCATCATCATAAATCTTTACCTTTTTTCTCTCAAAAGCAAGTCGGTGGCCTGAATTATTCAACTATGCCACACTTAACAAATTATAGTTCAGTCCATCTACCCAGTATGCATTTTCACATTTTATCCTATCATTAATCATTAGTGAACCTTTACCTCTTACCATACAGGGTGCATCATTACCCATTCTCATAGATCCTCCGTTGTATTCATCAAGTTGATCAAATTTCTCTACATCACCAGTCATATGATGTGTACAACCACTGTTTATGATCCATGTATCATTTTTGCTTACTTTAGAGATCAATTCTATTTCTTCATGTTTCTCTTCTTCCTCTAAGCCATCTTTCATAGCAAAAAATACAACTTCTAAGTCATCATCAAAATTAGATTCAGATTTAATATCTTCGGCTATGTAACATACCTTTTTTCCTTTATCATTATTATCTTGGTTATCTTTTTTGTTGTGTCGGTAGCCTCTATTGACACTCCTACCATAGCTTCCTTTAGATTGGTCTCTGGATCTATCATCATCTTTCTTATGTGGACATCTAGTAGTGATGTGGCCAACTTATTTACAATTAAGGCATGCCAAAAGTAGCTTACCTCTATATCTTCCTTTACCTTTGGGTAACTGTCTGGCCATAAGAGCTTCAAGCTCATCAAGCTCATCATTGGTATTGCTATCACTATGATTATTCTTATTATTCCTACTAGACTTACCAATCTTTAAAGAAGACATGAAAGTGGATTCCACAGAAGGTACAACACTGTTATCAAAGTTATTCAATTCAAAGGTTGTAAGCTTACCAATCAGTGTGTCAAGAGTAAGGTTGGATGTAGCCCTTGTTTCATGAATTGCAGAGATCCTGATTGCATAAACTAGTAGTAAAGTTCTGAGAATCTTGCTTATCACTATTTCATCATCAATAACTCCATCTAATGCTCTAATAACATGTACTACCTCTTTCAGTCTATTTGTGTACTGCACAATGTTCTCACCTTCCTTCATCTTCATATCATCGAATCTACCTCTTAGGATTTCAGCTTGAGCTCTTTTAACATTCAAATCGCCACTGTATATTAGAGTTAGTTTGTCCCACATGCCTTTGGTAGTAGTGCATCCCTTAATATCTTCAAATTCAGCATCGGTACAGGTAGCATCTTGTTCCATCATAGTAATATTGTGTTCATGCTTGTCTTTCAATTGATTAAGAGTTAAGGGACCAGGGGTCGGTTTAATGTAGCCATTCTCCATCAGTTCTAGTGCAAAATTTCAAATTCTAGATATGTGCAACTTAATCCAGCTTTTCCATACTGTGAAGTTCTCTTTGTTTAGTCTTGGCACTTCCCTCTTATACATCTTGAAATATTTTTGCCGAAGTCCTTAAAACTTTGTTCTAAGCAACCACAACTTTGATGCCAATTGTTAGGATAATTTAGAAGGGGGTGAATCAGTTATCCAATGTCCCAAAACAAAATGTATAATCCAAAACAATTACTTCAACTTCTACTACTCAATAAACATAAAATACTTTCACTATCTGTGCTTTTACCAATTATCAGTCTAAAACTTATAGTAGTTACCGATCAAATCTAACATGTAATATGCAAAGTATGATAACAAACAAATAACACAATCAACACATAACACAAGAGATTTAACATGGAAACCCTATGAAGGGAAAAACCACCTGGGACTGGCATCCCAAAAATATTCACTCTTCTAAAGTGAGGTCGGTGAAGACCTAGCCTTGTTAAAGGTTTACAAACACACTGTTAGGTGTGACCTTGTTAGAGGATTTTAGACCAACCATTGTCATCCAACCAACATTCACTATGGGGTTGATAGGATAACAATGTCCATTCTATGAATGATACATAATAAGACTTTATAGTCCACTTAGTTAAGAGATTTGACTGTGTACTGTTGGTGTTTGAAAATGCTTATGCCATGTAGGGCTACCAATATGCCTTGAGACTGATGTTAGGACTGGTTAAATCCGAGTGTGAAAGCTCTGCAAGGCAATTGGACCAACTATAGGGTCTTAATATGCCCTCTTCTACTTCTGGCTCTGCAAAACCAAGGTGGGTACACCTAATCCAGATAAGACTCAACTCACTACACTCCTTATACTTTTGGATTCATAAAGAAGATGATAGCAAGAGACTACTAAATGTTAACTAGGCATTCATTGAATCTCTATTGCTATGAAGGGTAAAATGGCCTTGTGACCTCAAAACTATGAGGGATTGCAAGATTGGAGATATTAAATATAATTGGGTTACCTACAGGATGCAGACAACCATGCCACACTTTGCATTAGTACAGGGATACTAGCTCAAGATCAGTGCCTTATCCATTGGGCATCACACCTGAAGTGAACATGGAACACAAGGACAACTACTATATTCATAAGAGAATCCAAGCCATAAACATAGTTAAACATCTCTTACACTACTTACAAGTATCCTTACTGATTGGACCAAATGAACCTATGCTTCACTCAGAGACTTTTAACCTAATTCTAAACCAAGGCTGAGAGATGAAACATATACATAAGCAACCAAATGCAATGAGCAAGAAAACTTAGAATTTATTAAGAGCAACTAAAGGAGAGATCCAAGACTAAGAAACTGTATTAAGTATGTGGATTCAAATCCCTGCATTACAAGTTGACTCGGAAAACACTATAGATAATATGAAAAAGATACCTGAGGTTTTTCCCTAATGTTGATACACCCACTGGAACTGACAAAAATTCAAAACCACTACACAGTCAAAAAACCTCCTACTTATACCACTAGCTATCTTGAAATTCTCTAGGAGAATGAAACCAGCTACAGACAACTAGGGCTAGGGTTACAACGGCTAACCACAGCAAAATTTCAAAAAACCACAGGAGGGAAAACAAGCACCAACATGGAAAAAGCCTCGAGCCACAAAATCTATCCTTCACCAGGTACAAAACCATCATGCAATCGACCACAGGAACCCTGGATCACATCGCAACAACCATCTCCACCAAACCAGTCAAATCTGGCCATGCAAACATTCAATACCATTTCCTATGATTGGAAAGTCCTTTTGATATTCAAATTTGCAAAGAAATGGCTTTCCCAGGCTCAACAACTTGACCATTCATCCCTAGTCAGAAAATTGCATAGTCAAAAACTTCATCGCTACAGGAATTCTGGCTCCATTTTATGCTTGGTCGCATGATCGCAAGGCACCCAACTCACCCTTGCGATCATGTGACCATAGACTCTAAGCCGTGGTCGACAGTTGGTCACAAACCTTTTGCAAAGTCCTCGGCCCCATCAGCAGTCGGTGACCAATCAAAAACTAGCACGTCGGCAAGACTAGCATCGCAGACCCACCTTTAACTCCGCACCCGCAACGTTCAGCAGTTAGTCACATGATTGCATAGCCTAGAAACGGGCTATGTGAACATGCGACAACCCATAGACCATTACCTTACCGCAACCACATAACCGCTGCCGCAAAAAGCTAGCACCAAGGGGTTTGTCGCATGATCACAAGCCGTGTAAATGGTCCTTGCGATCATGTGACAAGGCCATTAGACTGCCACATCTCTATGCTACTTCCAAAAGAAAACTGCCATCTTAGCACTATCTGATAGTGGGCCCTCCAAACAACTACAAATGGCCAAGTCACTGCGTCTACCAATCGGAAGATGCCATAGGGACCGTTGACCAATTCGCAGATAGGCCCTCAAGATCGAACAATGAGCGCATGATCGCATGGGCTTGAAACCTCTCATAAGATCATGCACCAACCATAGGATCTGCCATGTCACCCCCACGGAAGCCATACTACCACCTACCACCGGTCCCCAAGGACACATGTCGACCGGTCACATGATCACATAGCCAAAGAATAGGCTATGTGATCATGCGACAGCCAACCCCAAGCTACCACACTACCGCCTCAGACCACCAAATAGCAAAAAATGGCCATCAGGCCCCATGTGCAAGGAAGGAACCGGTCGCATGGTCCCATGTCAGAAAACTCTTACATGCGATCATGCGACAACCAATAGGAACATGCACCTTCACCTCCCCTTCTGACACTGGGCCCACTTCACCGAAGAAATGCTTGGAACAAACAAAATCAATGGTAGGTGCATGATTGCATGGGGTGAGAATATTCCATGCGATCACACGCCGACAGTCAATTTCCTCCCTCTGCTGCTTGAAGAATCTAGCCCCACATCATCGCACTTGTGCACTTAAGACTGGTGAACAAGGAGTGCTGGCAGAAAAGAAGGAATGCAAGGTCAAAAACACATAAGGTTTTTGGTGAAAGATCGAAAACATCCAAGGTTTTTACAATGGCGAATGATAAAAAACACACAGGATTTCTAACAGATCGAAAGGTAGCAAGGAAGCCAAAAATAACGAGGGTTTTTATACAGGCCAAAAAGGTCAAAAACATCATGGATTTTCAGAAACACTGTGGGTTTTCGACACTATGGTAGATTTTGAAGTTATTTTCCTACAGACCTTAGAATTTGAATATCTTCCTAGATTTAATGACTCAGCATATGCAATTTGGACCAGAGCTTGGTGACAACATGAAGCACATAGGGCAGGAAACTTTTACAAAAACACCTGCAGGGAGGAGGCCATTTTCAAAGGATTTTTGCTATGATAGAAAAATGGCCTAACCGTGGCTCTGTCCGGAGATGATGGGTAGCTTGTGCC
The DNA here is from genome assembly GCA_027943335.1 of Chamaecyparis obtusa. Lineage (NCBI taxonomy): Eukaryota > Viridiplantae > Streptophyta > Pinopsida > Cupressales > Cupressaceae > Chamaecyparis > Chamaecyparis obtusa. The sequence goes on from BSBK01003412.1 coordinate 489,712, forward strand.
CATGCGAGAATTTAGGATTTCTGGGAGAGCAGACCACCCACTGGACAAAAATAGGGAACTCAAAAAACATAGGGAACAGGAAAGAAAAGCACACAATAGGAAAGGGAAAGAATATTTACAGAATTTTACAAGATTTACAACTTTACAAAGTGGCCCCAGGCCACCCAAAGAAAATTTGAAACCCTCCTGCATCAAAGGTTTGATTTTCATCCACATATGCAACCAGTCACCTAAAAATTTCATGACCATCCTGCTGCAAACAAATGTGAATATTCATGGGCTGAAGAATGGAACTATAATGATAACTACCCATGTCTTTCCAGTCACAATCACCATATTCATATTCAAATTCCAAGAAGTAGGGAACATCATCTACTTCTCTTTGATGACTAGAAACAAAAATTTGATCTAGTAATGCATCAGAAAATACAACATACTGATCACCATGCATTACATCAGAGTTACCTGGCTGAAAAGGATTTGAATCTTCTGATATACCTTCATACATTGCCTCAGCCACTGAGCAACTTGGTTTCTCCATGGTGTCCTCACTGATTACATCATGAACCAAGTGAAGGTCCTCTTTAAAGCTTCTGTAACAGGGGAACATTGCATCATCATTTTCACCAAAAGAATTTCTTTCCCAACTATTGAAGACTGGGTCCTCAACACTGTCACACTCAGTATCATACTTGGAAAAATAAGGAAAAGGATATGAACAAGAAACTTGTTCATCACTGCAATCTTGATGATAGGAAAACACACTATCATGTCCTTCTACCTCTTCTTCTGCAGGGTCATTACACGAGGGGATCTCTGATGAACATGAATCATAAAAAAAAAGAGCATCCTGGTTGCTATCTAGTAATGTGGGGGCAGAAAAAGAATCAAAGGAACACATGTCAAAATCAAAACCTTTTGACTCATGCTCTCGGTCAAAATCAATGTGTGCTGGATGTAAGAACTCAGAGCCATCCCCCCCTGAATATCTGAGATACTCACAAAACAATAAATCTGAAATTTGTTCACTGTGAAGTGAACAACTATCCTCAAGAACATCATCTTCTGCCATACAATCATCAGCAATACCTTCATCTATCCAATGCTCTTCCTCATCCGACTGATTGCAAAGACTTTCTACCCCATATTGAGAAATGGCATCACTTTCATGACTGCAAGAAAGAGTGTCAACACCTGACGCATCTCCTTCATAAATTTCATCATTCTCAATATCAACATTAATGAGCAAAGCCCCAAGTGCATCCTCAAGTTCAAGACTATCATCACTAAGTACCCAATCCCTGATACATGCATAATGCTCTTCCCACAAAGCATCTAACCAACTGGTTGACTCAGGAAAACAAAGCTCTAGGAATAAACCAATGAAGTCAAATTTAGGAAACTCAACATCCTTAGGAAGCTCATAATATACTTCACAAAACCTATCATAGAACAAGGATATGGATAGATCCTTTCTACACCCCACCTTCAACCTTACCAATTTTATGCAATCCCTAAGGATGCCCTCTTCAAGGAAAGCTAGCTCCTTATTTAACTTATCCATTAAACTTAATGCAATACTTCCACATAATTTTGCAAAGCTGCAACATAGGACTTGAAGTATGCTAACCTCTACTCACACCTTACTCCTTTTCTTTGTGCATGATCACTTAATAAGGAGACCTTCTAGATCTTGAAAAATACCTGGGAATCTTGCAGCAGAAGACCTTGTTGACTGGAAGGCAAGGCAGATCCTGAGCTCACCATGGAACTCCATTAGATAACTTTGTTATGTAGAGCCACCACCTCCTTAGAGAGGAAATATTTTCTTTATTTCTTCTTCCAACCAACATAAAACTACACTAGGTATACACACTATTTATCAGAAGATGCACTAATCAAACAGAGACAAATAAGAGCCGCCACTCACAACTAGGTGAGAAGATATCAGCAAATGCTTTATTTTTGTATCTGGCTCTTTTCTAGACTCTCCCCAGCAAAGTCATCATCTTGTTGGTGTTTGAAAATGCTTATGCCACCTAGGGCTACCAATATTCCTTGAGACTAATGTTAGGACTGGTTAAATCCAAGTGTGAAAGCTCTGCAAGGCAACTAGACCAACTATAGGGTCTTAATATGCCCTCTTTTGCTTCAGGCTCTGCAAAACCAAGGCTGGTACACCTAATCCAGATAAGACTCAACTCACTACACTCCTTATACTTCTGGATTCATAAAGTAGATGATATCAAGAGACTACTAAATGTTAACCAGGCATTCATTGAATCTCTATTGCTATGAAGGGTAAAATGGCCTTGTGACCTCAAAACTATGAGGGATTGCAGGATTGGAGATATTAAATATAATTGGGTTACCTGCAGGATGTAGACAATCATGCCACACTTTGCATCAGTATAGGGATACTAGATCAAGATCAGTGCCTTATCCATTGGGCATCACACCTAAAGTGAACATGGAACACAAGGACAACTACTAGATTAATCTGAGAATCCAATCTATAAACACAGTTAAACATCTCTTACACTACTTACAAGTATCCTTACTGATTGGACCAAATGAACCTATGCTTCACTCAGAGACTTTTAACCTGATTCTAAACCAAGGCTGAGAGATGAAACATATACATAAGCAACCAAATGCAATGAGCAAGAAAACTCAGAATTCATTAAGAGCAACTAAAAGAGAGATCCAAGATTGAGAAACTATATTAAGTTTGTGGATTCAAATCCCTACATTACAAGTTGACTCAGAAAACACCATAGACAGTATGCAAAAGATACCTAAGGTTTTTCCCTAATGTTGATACACCCACTGGAACTGACAAAAATTTAGAACCACTACACAGTCAAAAAACCTCCTACTTATACCACCAGCTATCTTGAAATTCTCTAGGAGAATGCAACCAGCTACGAACAGCTAGGGCCAGGGTTACAACGGCTAACCATAGAAAAATTTCAAAAAACCATAGGAGGGCAAACCAACACCATCCTGCAAAAAGCCTCGAGCCACAAAATCTATCCTTCACCAGGTACAAAACCATCATGCAGTCGACCACAGGAACCCTGGATCACATCGCAACAACCATCTCCACCAAACAAGTCAAATCCGGCCATGCAAGCATTCAATACCATTTCCTATGGTTGGAAAGTCCTTTTGATATTCAAATTTGCAAAGAAATGGCTTTCCTGGGCTTAGCAACTTGACCATTCATCCCTAGTCACAAAATCTCATAGTCAAAAACTTCATTGCTACAGGAATTCTGGCTCCATTTTATGCCTGGTCGCATGATCGCAAGGCACCCAACTCACCCTTGTGATCATGTGACCACAGAATCTAAGCCATGGTCGACAGTCAGTCACAAACCTTTTGCAAAGTCCTCGGCCCCATCAGCTGTCGGTGACCAATCAAAAACCATCACGTCAGCAAGACTGGCATCGCGGACCCACCTTTAACTCCGCACCCGCAATGTCCGGCAGTTAGTTGCATGATCGCATAGCCCAGAAATGGGCTTTGTGAACATGCGACAATGTGTAGACTATTACCTTGCCGCAACCGCATAACCATTGCCGCAAAAAGCTAGCACCAAGGGGTTTGTCGCATGATTGGAAGCTGTGGAAATGGTCCTTGCAATCATGCAACAAGGCCATTAGACCACCACATCTCTACGTTGCTTCCAAAAGAAAACTACCATCTTAGCACTATCTGACAGCGGGCCCTCCAAACAACTACAAATGGCCAAGTCACTACACTGACCAACCGAAAGACACCACAGGGACCATTGACCAATCCGCAAACAGGCCCTCAAGATCGAACGGTGAGCACATGATCGTATGGGCTTGAAACCTCCCATAAGATCATGCGCCAACCATAGGATCTACCACGTCACCCCCGTAGATGCCATACTACCACCTGCCACCTGGCCCCAAGGACACATGTTGACTAGTCGCATGATCGCATAGCCAAAGAATGGGCTATGTGATCATGCGACAGCCAACCCCAGGCTGCCACACTACCACCTTAGACAACCAAATAGCAACAAATGGCCATCGGGCCCCATGCGCAAGGAAGGAACCGGTTGCATGGTCGCATGTCAGAAAACTTTGACATGCGATCATGCAAAAACCAATAGGAACATGCGCCTTCACCTCCCCTTCTAACACTGGGCCCACTTCACCGAAGAAATGCTTAGAACAAACAAAATCAATGGTGGACGCATGATCGCATGGGGTGAGAATATTCCATGCGATCACACGCCGACAGTCGATCTCCTCCCTCTGCCGCTTGAAGAATCTGGCCCCACATCATCGCACTTGTGCACTTAAGACTGATGAACAAGGTGTGCCGATAGAAAAGAAGGAATGCGAGGTCAACAACACACAAGGTTTTTGGTGAAAGATTGAAAACATCCAAGGTTTTCACAATGGCAAATGATCGAAATCACATAGGATTTTCGACAGACTGAAAGGTAGCAAGGAAGCCGAAAACAATGAGGGTTTTTATGTAGGCCAAAAAGGTCAAAAACATCATGGATTTTCAGAAACACTGTGGGTTTTCGACACTGTGGCAGATTTTGAAGTTATTTTCCTGTAGACCTTAGAATTTGAATATCTTCCTAGATTTAACGACTCAACATGTGCAATTTGGACCAGAGCTTGATGACAACATGAAGCATACAGGGCAGGACACTTTTACAAAAATACCTGTAGGGAGGAGGCCATTTTCAAAGGATTTTTGCTATGACAGAAAAATGGCCTAACATGTACAATGGTTAAATATGTAACAGTAGATGATCTGCCTTAATACAACTTCAATTATAGATTACAGATCAATATTCAGCTCATATAAATCTTTCTAATCAATATAACACTTTAGATTCAATAATATATCAACTTACTGTCAGTCCTAATTACTCTCTATTGCTCGGTAATTGCTCTACAATTTGGTTCTCACTAACCAGTATGATCAGAATGCATGAAAACTTGTTCACACGATAACTCTGCAGTATCTTCTTCTTTAAAAAATTTCATTATGAAATCTCCAGTCTCTTATATAGACATGTAAACCATTTTCTTCTTGTCCATCAGATTTGCCACTTAATCTCATTCATTGATTTTTCCACTTTAACCTTCCTCGACTGATGTGTCAATAACATGTTTCAATCTTCTCTATTAGATCTTCCTTTAATTTCATTAGCCATCGATCTTCGTAACAAACATTATCTGTTACCTTGATTTCATACACTTTCCAACTCATCAATCTTATTGGCTAAACTGAGTATTTAATTCATTCTATTTTTCCTAGTTAACAAAGAAATCCATCGGTGAACACAAGCTTAGTTTACACTATGCTTGATATACACTACACTTCGTCAGTGTATATTGAAATGCTTCATTTACAGACAACAATACTTTGTGTCTTTCAGCTCTATTCTTCAACATAGATGAATGTAACATAATAAAGTCAATATCATAAGGTCATAGACTCATCAACAAGTTACTCAATGTGTTCCTTATCCTCATCTGACATATACATATTCCTCATGTAGATATCTCTATTCTTCATCTCTTTCACCTTTCTTCAGATGTTTCGGTATAGTAACTTACAAGTTAAGTGTTGTCAAACTAGTTGACATCAATGATAACATAATACTAATTTAATCATATTACATATCTAATCAGCAACTCCTCAATGATCTTTAATCACAGATTCTTCAATTAGGTTCCAAATCAATTGTACTTCATTGCTACATACATCAACTTACCAATCATAGATCAATACAATATCTAGCTCACATCTGTAGTTTCATCATCTTTGGTCATTTTGCAGCCTGTGACCATTGGTGTTCCAACTGGTTTAGCATCTTCCATTCCAAATGTTCTCAATACTTCTTTGATATACTTGGATTGTGTGATGAATATTTCATCATTCTGTTGAATAACCTACAGTCCTAAAAAGAACTTAATCTCTCCAAACATAGACATTTCAAACTCTTTTCTCATCTTATTAGCAAATGACTTACATATATGATCTTTTCCTCCAAAAATGATATCATCCACAAATATTTCAACAATTAAAATAGTGTTATCTAATTCTCCTTTCATATACAGATTGTTATTCTCACTAGTTCTAACAATACCAATACTTAACAAATAAGTATATAGCCTTTCATATCGGGCTCTTGATGCTTGCTTTAAACCATATAAAGATTTATGTAGTCTACATACCATGTCTTTCTTGTCTAGATCAATAAACCCTTCTGGTTGTTCTATGTAGACCGCCTCTTCTAGTATCCCATTCAAAAATGTAGACTTGATGTCCATTTGATAAACTTTAAACTTCTTATGTGCTGCATAATGCAATAACATGCAAACTCCTTAAGTCTAGCAACAGGTGCAAAGGTCTCACCATAATCAATTCCTTCCTCCTGTGCATACCCCTTGCAAACTAGTCTAGCTTTATTCCTTGTAACCTCTCCATTTTCAGTCAGCTTGTTTCTGAAAATCTATTTAGTACTGATAACATTCTTATCTTTAGGTCTAGGTACTAAAGTCCATGTCTTATTTTTCTCTATTTTTTCAATCTCCTTAGTCATTGCATTTACCCATTATTCATTCTCTAATGCAACTTTAACATTTTTTAGTTCAAACTCACAAACTAAGCATGTACCTTGTCTTAACTTCTTGTTTACATGCCAGCTTTTTTGTCACCAATGATTTGGTTCTCAGGATGATGTCTCCTGAAAAATCTAGCTAGTACCTAATCTGTTCTTTGTTTCTCATCCTATTCAAGTTCATTTTCTTTCTCGGTAGCCTCTTCCTAATTTTCGGTGTCCCTTTCTTGTTCCTCGATGTTGTTTTCCTAATGACTGGTTGACATTGTCTGCAACTTTGGTAGGTACTCTAGATGTTCAATGTAAGTGAATATACCATAGTCTTCTAGTTCCCTAGTGCTTTCTTCACTATTCTTATCATCAAACTCATCAACCCTGATATTAGTACTTTCAATCATTTTATTAGTAACTCTATTTAGACACTTGTAAGCTTTTATTTTAGGGGAATATCCAAGAAATATCCCTTCATCACCTCTAGAGTCAAACTTTCCATTTCTATCATCTTTCAAAATAAACATTTACTACCAAATATTCTAAAGTAACTTATAATTAGTTTGTGACCAAACCATAACTCATAGGGTGTTTTGTTAGTGTCCTTCTTCAGTTGTACTCAGTTCAAAACATAAACAGCTATACTCACTGCTTCTCTCCAATATGTCTAAGCCACATTCTTCTCTATCATGAGTATCCTTGCACAATCAACAATTGATCTTTTCCTCCTTTCAGCAATACCATTTTGCTGAGGTGTGCTCAGTGTAGAAACCTATCTTTTTATATCATGCTCATTACAATAGTTAGTAAATTCATTAGAAATAAATTCACCACCTCTATCAGATCTTAATAATTTCAATTCCTTCCCAGTTTCTTTCTCTACTTTTTCTTTATACCATTTAAACATTTTAAATGCCTCTGATTTTTCTTTTAAGAACATCACAGTCATCAATCTAGTGTAATCATCAATAAATAGAATGAAATATCTATCTCCATAATAGCTCTGTGTTCTCATGGGACCACATAGGTCTATGTGAACTAGCTCCAAAATTCTCTATGTTGAATAATCTTTACTCTTAAAACTAGATCTTGTCATCTTACCTTTCTGACATTGATGACACATTACATGATTGGGTTTTGTTAGGCTAGGAAAACCTCTAACTCTTTTCTTTCTACTAATCTTGATCATGTTATCAAAGTTTACATGATATAACCTTTTATGACATAACCATGCATCCTCATTTTTCATCATTAAACATGAAGACTTATCATTGTCAAGATAAAACATGTTACCTTTTTTTTGTGCTCCTATTCCAACAAGTTTTCCTCCATCATCAAATATCTTTACCTTCTTGCTCTCAAAAGCTATTTGGTGACCTGAGTTGTTAAGTTGTGCCACACTTAGCAAGTTATAATTTAGTCCTTCTACCCAATAAACATTATCACATCTAATTTTATCATTTATTAGTAAGGATCCCATTCCTCTAACCATACAAGGTGTATCATTGCCCATTTGTATAGATCCTCCATTGTATTGCTCAAGATAATCAATTTTTTCTTCATCACTAATCATGTGATGGGTACATCTACTATCAATGATCCATGTATCATTTTTATTAACCTTAGAAATAAGTGATGTCTCTACATACCTTTCTTCTTCCTTAGAATCATCCTTCATTGCAACAAAAACTACTTGAACATCATCATCTGTGTTGGTCTCAGTATCATTCTCTTCAGAAATGTAACATACCTTTTTGCCTTTATCATTATTATCTTTGTTATCTTTGTTTTTGTGTCGGTAATCCTATTGTTTCTCCTCCCATAGCTTCCTTCTCTAGATCGATCCTTGTTTCTATCATCTTCTTTCCTGTTTGAGCATCTAGCAGCAATATGACCAACTTCTTTGTAGTTAAAACATGCTAAAGGTAATTTACCCCTATATCTACCTTTTCCTTTAGGTAATCTCCTAGCCATAAGAGCTTCAAGCTCATCAAGTTGATCATCAATATTACTGTCATTATCATCATTATTACTTCTACTACTAGACTTACAAATCTTTAGAGAAGTTATGAAAGAAAACTCAACAATAGGTACAACACTATTATCAAAGTTGTCTAGTTCAAAAGTTGTTAGCTTACTGATCAAGCTATCAAGAGTGAGAGTACTGCCAGGTGCATACCCCATTTCATGCATTGCAAATATTCTAATTGCATAAATAGGCAATAAGGTTCTTAGAATTTTTCTTACCACTATTTCTTCAATAATGACACCACTAGATCCTCTAATATCATTAACTACTTCCTTTATTTGGTTTGTGTACTGCACTATATTTTCTCCTTCTTTCATTTTCATATCATCGAATCTTCCTCTTAAAATTTCAGCTCTGGCTCTTCTAACATTTGCATCACCACTATAAACTTGAGTAAATTTATCCCACATTTCTTTTGAAGTAAGGTAGTCCTTGACATCTTCATATTCTGCATCTGATAGAGCAACAACAATCTCCATCATAGTAACATTATGCTCATGTCTATCTCTTAATTGATCAAGAGTCAAAGGTCATGTAGGTGGTGCTAAGTAGCCATTATCCAATAGAGTGAGGGTAGCATTGCCAATCCCAAATACATGAAGTCTCATTCAGATTTTCCATATTGTAAAGTTGTCCTTATTCAGCTTTGGTACTTCCCTCTTATACATTTTGAGATCTTTCTACTAAAGTCCTTAAAACTCTGTTCCAAGAAACCAAGCAGCTCTAATACCAATTGTTAGAATAACTAAGAGGGGGGTGAATCAGTTATCCACAGTTCCAAATACAAAATGTATAACTCAAAACAAATTCAGCTAATTTTGTAGCTTGGTAAACATAAAATACTAAACTGTCTGTGCTTTTACTAATTACCAGTTAATTGTTCATAATGATTACCGACCAGAATTAGATATGCAATATGTAAAGTATGATAACCAAACAATCACCACATAAACACATAACACAAAATATTTAATGTGGAAACCCTGCAAAGCGAAAAACCACCTGGGACCAGTAACCTAAAATATTTTCACTCTTTTGGAGTGAGCTTGGTGAAGAGCCAACCCTATTAAAGGTTACAAAACATACTATAAGGTGTGACCTTGTTAGAGGATTTAACACTAACAGTTATCGTCCAACCAACATTCACTATGGGGTTGACAGGATAACAATGTACATTATATGAATGACATATAAGACTTTGAAGTCTACTTGGTTAAGAGATTTTATCTATTTACAATGGTTAAACTAAAACGATAGGTGATTTGAATAAAATACAACTTGATTTATAGATGTTTAGATCTATTCTTAAGCTCATAAAATCCTCTAATCAATATTTCTATTCATCTCATCAACATTCAATAACTTACTGTCCCTTAATAAAAAATCTCTGACGCTCGGTACTATTCTGCAGTTCGGTTCTCCTTTAACTAGTATGATCAGGCATGCATGAATCTTGTTCACATGATATCTCTATACTCTCCTTCTTCCAGCATAAGTTTCACTATGAAACCCTTGTCTCTTAAATAGACAAGTAAATTGTTTTCTTTTCATCCATCAGATTTTTCCGCTTAACCTCCTTCGTTGATTTTGCTACTTAAACCTTCCTTGGCAGATGTGTTTCAATTCCATCCTTTAAATCTTCCTCAAATTTTTCTAGCCATTGATCTCATAACAAAATTTATCTTTCCACCTCATAATCATACACTTTATAGCTCATCAATTTATGTCAGCTAAACTAATTATTTAGTTCTTTTGTCCATACTCAGCTAGCAAAGAAATGCATCGGTGAACACAAGCTCGGTTGATACTGTCACTTGGTATACACTACATTGACTTGGTGTATACTGGAATGCTTCATTAACTGACCACACTACTTTGTAACATTTTTTTTCTATTTCCATAACAAATTAATGCAACATAATCAAGTCAACAATATGAAGTCATAGACTCATCAATAAGTTACCAAGAGTATTCCTTATTCTCATCTATCATATCCATCTTCCTCAATGTAGATATCTCGGTTCTTCATCTTTTCTCCTCTTTTACAGATGTGTAGATATTTACAACTACCATGATAAGTACTGTCAAAACTAGTTGACATCAATGACAATATAATGACTGATTCAATTATCTTACATAACAATTCAATGCTCGGTGATCTCTAATCACTTGTAGTTCTTCAAATCAAGTTCTTAATTAATTTTAGTTCATCACATTGTCCTTGAGATAATCTCACTATTTCAAAGATATGAGATCTTTTCATTGCTATCAAAAAATAGATCTAAACATATGTTTAAGAGGAGAGTAGTCATAGTGAAAAAAATAGAGATCAACAACATATAGAAGTAGGTGTTTTTGACCTTTGAATCTATGTCATTGGTTTAGTTTGAGCTTTACTTGGTTTCAAGAATAGTTTCATATTCTCTACTTAACAAGGCCAACCTCATGAAGGTGGAAGCTCATTTGGCCCCTACCTCCCCTAACATCACTCTAAATTCCCCATTAACATCTAATAATATTCATTTATTCTAGCTTCCACAACATATACATCTTCTCATAATCTAAAAACTCTCCATCATTGATTCTCATCAATGTAAAAATAAAATTATGATAGAAAATGCTTAATCCCCAATTCAATCTTTGATGAATATAATTGTGATAGCACACTTGAAGAATATGGAAAGCTCACAATGTTTAGAGACACACTTGACTCCAAGTTCCATGTACAACAAAAATAATTTGTCCAATTTGGATAGTAAGTCTAATTTAACTATTTAAAAAATATATATATATTTGAAAATTGACACAATAAAAAGAGACATCGTAATGAAAATTGAAAATTACAACTTATATTATTTAGTGTAAGTTTCAGATGCAAATCCCAAAATTTTGCATACATAGATATTGGCAAGCGATCCTTCTTAGCTTTTGTTGTTGGTATGTATTTTAATCTAAAACAACAATAGCTAAGAAGGATTGCTTGCCAACATCTATTGAATACAAGGTACTCCAACCATTGCCATCATGATAACTCTCCATGATAAATCTAGTATGCTCTTGTGTGATCCAATATGCTCTTGTATGATCCCAAACTTGCAAGGAGAAAAAAGTATAATGTCAAATGTGTTATCAAGCACTAACCAAATGATCACTAGCACATTTTGTGCATGGATGAGAAACAATATCCATAGTTTCTAAATTCTGAGAAGAGGTATGAGTGGAGGCCAAAGAATGGATATTTGTGAAGGTTTTATAGAGCTTCTCCTTAAATTATTGAGCTTCTCTTTATTTTGAGAATAGTTTAACATTCTCTACTTAATAGGGCCAACCACGTGAAGGTGGAAGCTCATCTGGCCCCTCCTAGGAGCCTCTTATGACACTTTACGATATTTTAAGACCTCTAAGATGTATTCTTAGGATTTATAAAGGTTCATAAAGGTTCATAAGGGGTCCTGGGACACAACAAATGGAAAACATAAATGTAGACATCATGGTCATAATTTTTTGGAAACACAACATAATTGAGTGGTATAACCAAACAATGCAACACAACCACTACTCCTCCAGTTCTAAGTGGAGACTACAGGATCCAAAAACCAAAGATAAGGAATAAATTTAGAGAGCAAAGGAGGAGGGCCATAATGACCAAAATAATATAGGGACCCTATATTATTTTGGTCATCACGACCCTCCTTCGCTCTCAAAATTTATTCCTTACCTATGGTTTTTGGATCCTGCAGTGTCCACTTAGAACTAGAGGAGTAGTGGTTGTGTTGCATCATCTGGGTATATCATTCAATTATGTTGTGTCTCCAAAAAATTGTGACCATGATGCCTACATTTATGTTTCTTAGCTATTGTGATATCTACATTTATGTTTCTCAGCTGTCATGTTTATGTGCATGTTCGTTATGTGTTTGGCTTCTCTCCCTTGCATCCAAAATAAGATTTTCCCACTCTGAATCGAGAATGCACATGCAAGAGGTATGTATGTTTCATGAAACACCTATCCACAACAGAATGGGAAGACATCTTTCTAGCCTGGGCCTGGATCCTTTGACAATTAGCTCGATAATAAGGTTAATTTTTAATTTTGTTTAATTTTATATTGAAAATCATAACGAAGTCATAAATTTTTTTTTTACGAGTTTATCAAAATATGTCCAATGTATCTACTTGAAATACTAAAAAAATATTTAGTATCTACAATATCCCTCTGTTAACCACATTTATGCATATGGTCCCAACAAAGTAGTTCACAAACTACACAAAGAAGGCATCGTAGAAATATGATTTCTACTTTTGCCATTGAAGCAATCTTGGCAGCACTAGTTTCCTCTCAAGCCTTGCACAAGTTGCAATCATTTCCTATATCATGTATTAATGTAGATGGGGTAGATATAAATGTGGTTTCATCAACCCATTGAAAGTATTGACATCCACTATTTCCTTGCAATACCAAATGTACATCAGTTTTTCATAAAATGATTAGTTGTCACATTATTTTTAAACATAAAATATAATTATGTATCTAGACCTTTTTCCTATTTGGGCAAACCCAAAATTGACACCCAAGATTACTTGTTCTGCATGACATCTTCAACATGCATGTGCCAACACCACATTGACACATAGGCACATTGACTAAAGTCATGGATGCTATTTCGACAGATATTGCATTATCAAAAATATTGCATTGTCATTATTTTGTTTATTGATACTAATTATAATTACAATAAAAGTAAGCATACTAATGTAGACTTGCACATTTTTTGGCTAAGTCGAAGTCTTTGGTTTAAATCACTAGACACTCAAAATAAAATGACAAACCAAAGACAACCATGCAATACAAAGCAATTGCTAAGGAACCAAGGAACTAATTATAATTGCAATAAAAAGTAACATACTAATGTAGACAAAATCTCAAATGGGAAGACATCTTTCTAACCTGGGCTTGGATCCTTCAATAATTAGCTTCATAATAAATGAAGTAGATGAGAGCTGAGCAATTAGCTTCCGAAGAAAAATCTTATAAATCTCATAAAACCTTCATGTGCCCTTTTTGTGTCCCTAAATGATATATTTGAAACAAGGGTAAAGCTAAAAGAATTTAATTTTGCACCACAATCTATAGTTGTTGCAATCGCAGAGCATCAGGTGCCACCTTTAGCACAATGTGATCATCACTAGAAATGTCTATATGTTTTATGAAGTATGGTTGTTGTATGAATTTGAAGTAGATGACTTACCACTAAAGGTACTAAGGAAATAAGAATGACAACTACAACGACCAAACTTCATAAAACATACAGACATGTCTAGTGATCATCTTGTGCTGAAGGTGGAACGTGATGCTCTAGTGCTACTACAACAACTACAGACTGTGATGCAAAATTAAGTTCTATATGCCTTACCCTTGTTATTTCAAATATATCATTTAGGTACACACAAAGGGCACATGAGTTGGGGTACACATAGTTCATTTATGAGATTTTTCTTGGGAAGCTAATTGCTCATATCTCATCCACTTTATTTATTATGAAGCTAATTGTTGAATGATCAAGGCCTATTCTAGAAAGATCAAAACTTATAATACTAATCAATGAATGCTTTTTCTATCAATGTTGCATTGAATAGAGAGTTTAATAATATAAACACTAGATTGTGTCTTCACAAGTAGAGAAGTGACTATTTGTAAAGAATTAAAAGTGTATTGCTTGGTAGTTCATTACATTGTCTTCTTCGACTATACACACCTCTCCACAACTTCTAAGACTCCTCTCCCATAAGAATCATCTCCCATAGTGATAGAAGATAGATCCATTTTGTGTATAACCTGAAGTCATCATATTCCATGAGAGTGCATCTTTTGAGAATTTTTTTTTGAACATTTCAAGGGACCAATAGTTCTACAATTAAATCATCATAACTTTCCCATTACTTAACCATCACACATGGCACATACTATCTTCAAACTGACAATACGTTGCATGTGTAGTACAAAATTATTATTAATTGGCATATTAAATGTAGATAATTACTAGTAGATTAAGCATATTATTACTAATAGATTAATCATATTATTACTATGCTTAATGTTCCATTTAAATGCTAGTATATAAAGAAGACAATTAGAAGATAATGAAGATTTGTTTGACCAATAGTCTATAGAATTAGACCTTTATTTGGCTAGGTCAAATCTTCCTTTGTGCTAGCAGTCTATCTGGTTATAATAGTCTTAAGTTTTTGTTAATATATGGAAATCCCATGAATGCCAAGGGCCCAATTCATCCAATAACTTGATCCCACACCATTTTTGTCTGCTTCTGCAGTCGATTTTCATTTTGTCTAGTTGAATACATAGGAAATATTCAACCTAGGGCATCATTGTTCAAAAAGAAAACTAGCCTTCCCAACTCTAAGCTTTTAAACTCTTATAAAGCATTTCCTTAACTCACCTTTCACACAGTGGCATTGAATCCCAATGGTGAAAATGTGAGTTAGGGCCACATCTTCCAATAAAGATTATTTGCATGCCAAGCACTGTACAGGAACAATCAATAAAAGGACTGAAATTCTTTAATTTTAAGACTTCAAAACAATATAATCAGTACATGGAATGATAAAAAATTATAATACCAATAAATGAATGCTTTTCCTATCAATGTTGTATTGAATAGAGAGTTTAATAATATAAACACCAGACTGTGTCTTCACGAGCAGAAAAGTGACTGTTTGTAAAGAATTAAAATTTTATTGCTTGGTAGTTCATTACATTGTCTTCTTTGACCATACACACCTCCACACAAGAAGGACTAAAACCTAACCATAGGATGGTCGAGGAATTTAGAAGACATATTTTATTACAAAGAAAAACAAAATATAGAACTCAAGTCCCAAAGCAAAATTGAATGGCCTAGGTACCCTGCACCAATACACCCCCCATAAAAGGATTGAAATTCTTTGATTTTAAGACTTCAAAATAATATAATCAGTACATGGAATGATGAAAACTTATAATACCAATCAATGAATACTTTTCCTATCAATGTTGCATTGAATAGAGAGTTTAATAATATAAACACCAGACTGTGTCTTTACAAGAAAATCACATTGACCAATACACCCACCATCCACACCCATCCACTCATGTCAAAATCTTGTGAATCCAAGCAAATGTAAGTCAATAACACCAAATATATCACTTAAACTCACCAAGACTCTTCACAAGACTTCTAAGTGATATATTTGGTGTTATTGACTTACATTTGCTTGGATTCAAGGACTTTATAATATACTCCAAAAGTGATTATGTAACAAAGGAAGTGAGAGGGAAGGATCTTGATTTAGGTCAATGGATATTTCAACATGATTTTGGACAAGATCTTGATATGAGTGGATGGGTGTGGATGGTGGGTGTATTGGTGAAGAGTCTTGGTGAGTTTAAGCCTTTTGAAGCACTTTAGAAATATTGAATACATCATTTCTTGCCAACTATTTGACAGAGCCTAGGAAATCATTAGTTCTTCAAGACAAAGATTTTTTGCACACCAAGCACTGTATAGGAATAGTCAATAAAATGACTAAAATTCTTTGATTTTAATACTTTAAAACAATATAATCAGTACATGGAATGATCAAAACTTGTAATACCAATCTTGACATGAGTGGATGGGTGTGGATGGTGGGATGGGGGGTGTATTGGTGAAGAGTCTTGGTGAGTTTAATTCTTTTGAAGAACTTTAGAAATATTGAATACATCATTGCTAGCCAACCATTTGATAGAGCCTAGGAAATCATTGGCTCTTCAAGACAAAGATTGTTTGCACACCAAGCACTGTATAGGAACAGTCAATAAAATGACTGAAATTATTTGATTTTAAGACTTCAAAACAATACAATCAATACATGGAATGATCAAAACTTATAATACCAATCAATGAATGCTTTTCCTATCAATGTTGCATTGAATAGAGAGTTTAATAATATAAACACCAAACTGTCTCTTCATGATTAGATATCATTTGCTTGGATTCAAGGACTTTAGAATATACTCCAAAGTGATTATGTAATGAAGGAAGTGAGAGGGAAGGATATTGATTTAGGTCAATGGATATTTCAACATGATTTTGGATAAGATCTTGACATGAGTGGATGGGTGTAGACCTAGTGCAACTTCCTACCTTATACCACCTCCTTCAGTACTTTTTTGCTCATGGACTATGTCAAAATGAAATAAAATGAAATGTGCTAGTAGGCGGGATATATGTATAAAATTTGACTTGTAAATAACTGTAACCTGACTAGATCATTTAAATTCATCAATGTTTTAGCTTTTATTTTCCACACTTCCATGATATTCAACCACTTATTCAACATTTTTTTACAATGAAACCAAAAGTAGCATCAATTTAAGCTTGAACTCAATTGATGAGGAAACAAAGAACCCACCCTTAGTTGATTGGTTTCTCTGTATCTCTATAAATTCATGGGCCACTTCTAATGGTGTTCATGCCACTTCTAATGGTGGTTTGAACACCATTAGAAGTGTAGAGATTAGGGTTTCAAACCCTTGACAAATGAAAACATTTTGAAAAAAACAAAAAAAATGTACCCTTCATTAAGAAAATGCCAAAAAAATCAAATCTCTTACCAATTAGTCTACAATGAAATAGTTGAAATCGAATGCCTATTCCTCTTGATGCTTGCTCGGGTTTGAGAATAGTAATGTGGAAGAGAAGGAGATACCAGAAATTATAGGCTAGATGCATATAGGGGGTGTCAACATACAACTTCCCTCCTTATACCACCTCCTTCAACACTCCTTTTGCTCGTGGATTATGCCAAAATGAAATGTTCCGGTAGGCAGGATATATGTATAAAATTTGACTTTTTTTTTACTTCTATTCCTGTGTTGGTTAGAATTACAACCACTATTTACGCTCGTAATTTTGACCAACATGGGAATAGAAGTAAAAAATAATCAAATTTTTCTTCTATAAACCAACCATGGAAAATCATTTTATAACTTAGTTGAAAATTTTGGTCTAAAAAATGGGTCAAATATACTAGTGGAGGTTTCCTTTTGATAGCATGCTAAAGTTGTCCATGTTTAGGTACTTCTTCATCATGCTAGACATACATCTCCCTTAATCAAAACCATTGTCTTGTCAATTCGTTACAACGTATTTTCAAACTATGGACATGATATTTTCTTGTCTCAAATGTTAAGTCTTTTAAAGTCTTCTTTTGGGTTGAATTTCCCAAGTCACCTCTAAGTTTCTAAAATTTTTAAAAGATAAATAACCTCCTCTAAAGGTTCTTTTGGGTTGAATATACCAACTTGACTATAGAAAGTTGATTGTGACCATCCAACCCTTCTTCATGTTTACACCCATTAGTCCTTGTGCCAGAGAAAGATGGCATATGGTGCCTCTACATTGACTATCAAACACTCAACTAGATCATAGTGAAGTAAAAAATATAGGTACCCCCCTCAACACATCAATGACCTCTTGGATCAGCTCCATAATGTACAATACTTCATGCTAAGATTAACCTTAAGTTAGGATATCAAGTTATGGAATTTGGTGGATATTTGCTTCTGTGAAGGAATTTGGATTGGAAGGCATTGGAAAAAGAACTAATAGTTTGGTTAACCCCCGATGCACTTCTAATATATTGTGTGTATAATATATATGATATTTTATTTTTATTTACAAACTAGTATATTATTAGAATATCTTTCTTTCTTGCCACAATAAGACTGAGTTTGAGGTGGAAGACTATAGTAGAAGAAGTATTTCAATTAGGTATACTATACTAAAATATCATTTCATAACTAACCTTTCAATTTCTATATGTAATTAGATCTAAGAATATTTGTGTGCTTTTGACATCATTCTGCTTAGTTTGTGAAGGTTATAGACCAAAGTTTCCATGATCTGATTTTTTTCTTGTGAAGAAGAATCATATCAAATAATCTAAGTGAAGAAAAAAATGGGGAGATAATCACTAGATTGAGGTCTAACTTCAAAAGAAAAGGTGATGGAAAATTTTATTTTCCCTACAAAATTTGTAAGGGCTTAAACATTAGAATATTGCTAATCAAAATAGCTAAGAGACATTGTAGGGAGAATGGTCACATTGAAGGGGGGTTTGATTACCATCCACTGGTAAATTTTTCATTATATTTTTTTAACAATTAATATACATATGAAATACACTTGATGATGAGATCATTATCATAGTTTATTTGTGTTCATCATTTTTATATAGGTCAAACTCCCAAGGGTAGTATGTGATATGGACCATGGAGGTGCAAATATGGAGAATATGGTTTTGGAAGTGGAGGATCATGGAGGTGCGAATATTGAAGTTGAAGATTATGATCCCATAGAAGATGATGATCATGCGTTAGATAACACTGAAGATGATGGTACTAATACATTGATCCATGACACATTTGGTATTGGCATAGCTGATGATTATGACCAGGATGACATTGATGCCATCCACAATATACCTCTACTTGAGAAGGCAGACACAACCCTTTACGAAGGCTCCCAAACAACTCTTCTCTCTGCTATATTGTTTTTGTTGAACTTAAAGGTTATGAATGGTTTATCCAACATAAAAATGTCACATATGCTAAGGTATGCCATATATGTCATTAGAGTCAATAAAGGGTAAAACATGTACCATAAATATTATTAATATTAACTACTTATATTTTTTTTGTAGATTGATAGGTGAGTTTTTGTTACCACCATCAAATATTCTCCTTCACTCATACTAAGAATTATGTGCCACTATGAAAGATATTGGAATGGAGTATCAAAAAATAGATGCTTGTCACAATGACCATATTATTTATCATAAAGAACATGTATTTGCAACATAATTCCCTGAATTTCATATGAGTAGATATCAACCAAATCAAATAACAAAAAAGGTGCCTTGCAAGGTTCTTTGCTACATCCCCATTATACCACATTTGTAAACATTTTTTAGGTGTAGTAGCTTGGCACAATTTATGGATTACCATGCACACAATAGGAGTCAAGATGCCATTATTCAAATGCTTGTGAATGGTTTGACATTTAAGAACATAGAGGAAAAGTGGCCGCACTTTATCGAAGAACCTCAAAATCTCAAGCTTTCATTGGTAGTGGATGGTGTCAATCCATTTGGAGAGTTGAGATCTGTTTACTTTGTTTGGCCTTTTTTAATCATAAACAATAACATTCCTCCATAGATGTCAATAAAGAGGGAGCACATTATGTTTGAAATGATGGTTCCATGTATTTTATCATTTAATAGTAATCTGCATGTAATTATAAATCTTGCAGTAAAATGGTCACAATAATTATGTAATGTTGTTGCTCATTCAACTAGCTAAGTACCAAGTTAAAGAGATGAATGTATATATTGAGCCTCTTATTGATGAGTTTCTGGAGTTATGGAATGGTGTCACTATGTATGACATCTCTAGATCAATAGGACAAAGAAAATCTCAATTCTTTGTAATGCTTGAATGGACAATAAATGATGCCCCACGACTAACACATTTTTATGGTATGTCATGGTGAATTCAAGTTGCACATGATAATTCTAATCATAAAAATTAACATATTTAATCCAATTGTATCATTATCTTATAGGTCTTCAAACAAAGGAAAAATTTGCATGTCCAGTTTGTTGTGCAAAGATGAAGTCTCTTCATTCAAAAAGTTTAGGAAAGTAGGTGTTTTATAAGTATAGAAATTTCCTCCATAGAAATCATAAGTATCGAACTACCGAAAAACATCTTTCAATGCGAAAGAAAAGACTACATCAAAGCCACAAAGAATGATAACTTGCCTATGGAAGTTGGCATATAATACAATTAATTGTCAAGGTACTACCATTCCACCTAATGGTTTATGTTTGGAATTTGTATATTTATATTGTGTTTTGTTTGCTAATTATGTGATTGATGATCGTGAATGTCATCAAGGCAATACTACTGAGCACCTTCCAAAGGGACTAAAAAGTTATCCTAGATAATTTAGTAGGTTGCCCTACTACAGACAGCTGCAAATTGTGCATTTGTTTGATACTATACATATTGGAAAGAATGTAACAAAGACATTATGGAAGATATTGGATGGAAGGCGTGACAAAGAAAAAATTATCAAAATTTGTAGCGACATTCATGAATCCAATCATGCAATGAAAAATTTCATTGAATCAAATAAAAATGGAGAACAAATTAATATAAGTGTCATTCTTTGATTATTAATAGAGAAATAAAGTGATGCCATAAAAGAAGTCATATGAAAAATTTGATTTCCCACAAGAATTACTATGAACATAAGAAATACCATATCAAAGAAAAGTAAATTTGGGCCAAGGTTGAAAATGCATGATTGACACACCTTCATCAAGGTAAATCATATTCTTTTGTATTTACAATATATTTATAAACTGCATGTACTTCTCATTGTATTATGTAAGAAAATAATGACATGATTATTTTTATAATTATTGCAGTACGTGCTACCCCTATCTCTCCCAGAGAACTTTGACAATAACATCAAACAATTGATATATGATCTTGGAAAATACATGACGTAAAAAGTGACATCTATTCAATTTTTTGTAGATATTTATTATATTTGTAATTTGTTTTTCTTGTTATATAATATATTGTAAAGTCTTGTATTTATATATTTTTGTGTCTTGAATGTCTTGTAGATGGTTATCATCTAAATAAATCTATCAAGAAGATATAAAATATTGGAAGAGAATAATTCATCATCTAATGTGTGAAATGCAAAAGCGTCTACCTTCAACTTTTTCCAATGCACAAGAATACTACCTCATACACCAAGTTGAGGAGATTGAATTGTGTGGACTTGTACACACTTGTTCATTATGGATGGTTGAGAGGTACTTAAAATTTTTTAAGGCTTTGGTTCAACCAAGAGCACGTCCTGAGCATTATATGTTGGAGGGATATATGGTATACCAGACTATGGAGTATGTTACTGTGTTCAGATCATGAGAGGGGAAACAGACCATCACTTGAGAGTATAAGGGTAGATGTTTCTATATAAGAATATTTCTAGTGTGGAGTAATAGTTAAATAAATCTTTATTATGTGGAGTGTATGCACCCTAAAATGGATGCCTAAACTTTGGGCCCCCATTCAACAATTTATCAATTTCCTAAATCAACATTTTTAGCTGAATATCAATTCCCTTGATCAAATCCTAATTCTATCATTTATTCAATTATTTTCCATGGATTAACTATTTTATCCTAAGTATTTATTCAATTAAAAGGAATATTTCCTCCCCTTTTTATTAAATAAAAAGTCCCCACTTTTCCTCTTATCCTAAGTTGCACAAATAAAGCATTATTTTTATTTTATAAAAAGAAGAAAAGTACTTTTTGTCTCATATGGACACAAAAGTCAACTCTTATTTTCTCATTGGAGGATATTTGTGCACATGAATTGCTCCTCTTTCAAGCCCCACCCTTGATTAGATCTTTTTCCTATTAATCTCCATCGTCCATTGTTTCTCATTTCCTATAAAAGAAGAGCTCTCTTCTCATTTTAGGAATGCATCTTTTTTATGCTAACCTTATGCTGCTGGTTTTCTAGGTGACTTTGGAGCTTTGGAGATTTGGAGCATTCTTAGCTTTTACATTTACATTCTATCTTAGCTTCATTCTTGCATTTTAGTTTCATTATAATGGCATTTTTAGCTTCATGTTTAGCTTAGTTTCCTTTATGCTATAGATTAGCTCACATAGCTTAACTAGGAAGGCTTTGTAATACTTGTACTTTCATTTCTATAGCTTAGCTTGCATACTCATCTTAATCTAATTTTCATTTCATTTCATTTGATTCTTGGGGATATTGGCATTCTTTCCCTTGTCTTCATTTGAATCTCCCATAGTGTGGTTTACTAGCAAGGTTATAGGCCTAATAGCTCTAGCTGAGAGCAATATTAAAACTATCCTTGTGACTTCATGCTTAGGGAGCTATGGATCAATTTTTGAGACCTCATTCTTGAGTGTTCTTGAATGTAATGATTCATAGAAGTGCACTATTTTGTGTGTACATTTTTGGCACTCACTGTGGGGCAGAACATTAGTGTTTTGTCCTTTATTTGCTGCATTTTTGTTCATTTTTTCATCAATTTTTAGCTTAATTTATGTCCTTGGTTTTTCTATCTCAGACTGTCGTGCGACATTTTACCAGTGTTGTGCAATAGTTTCTTGTATAGCAGAGTGATACTTTACTAGCTAAAGTGTCTCACTATTTGGCAGATAATATTGCACTATTTTATGTATTCTGTCACCTACAAGTAAGGTGAACTATTGCCCCAGGATAAACTGTCACACCAGTATACAACAAAGTGTTGCATAATACTTCTATTGACTGTATTATCACCTGTACCTGATAGTGAGTTATTTTTTGGATCTTTTTGGCTGAGTTTAGATTTAATTAGCTTGCTGGTTTAATTTGTTGTAGTTAAACAGATTTCATTTGCATACTTCATTTGGATTTTGGATTTTTCTAACCTTGTGAAGCTAACTAGTTGTGGTTGTAGGTGCTTTTGCTTGAAATATTTTTCCAAAATTGCATGCTAAAGGGCTACTAACGGTTTTTGTAGGGCTGCCCAAAAAGTGTAAAAATACAAAAAAAAAGTGTGCTTGTTATTTATTTCATTTCAAGTGTGGCATTTACTAATTGTTTCATTTCATAGGAACATAATACTTTGTTGTAGGAATTTTGAGGTGGTAGGAGAGTATGCTCTTCACCCTTGTGGTGAAACAAAAATCTTGACCCATCTTGGGATTTTGAAAGCAAGGGGGTAATTGAATCTTTTCTTGGTGTGTTTGGGAGAAGTTTTTGAGATAGGGGAGTATGCTCTTTACCCTTGTGGTGAACCAAAAACCTTAAACCTCAAAAATTGATCCACTTTTTTTTAGTCTAGGATCCTTTAGCGGCCCTGCTCTTGAGCAATCAAGAGGAACGACCCAAGTGGGGACAAGCCTTTCACCAGCTATTCTGACCCACTATAAACTCAAGGCTATCGAGGACACAAAACCTTGGTAGACGTAGTACTTGTCTTCACTTGGTGTGAGTACTTGTGGGATTGTGGCCATGAGGAAAATGTCAAGCAAGAATGCTTAAGGTACTCTTGTGGCCGCGAGGTCCATTACTTGCCACAAGGTAAGGAGTCCCTTTGGGGAGCAAGAGGGGTATTACAGATGGAAGCCCTTACTAAGAATCATAGATAGAAGCCACCCTATTTTTCCACTTATCTTCTTGGTGCAAGGATTGGTCCAAGTGGAATAACCTGAATCACCCCAAGATTACTCACCATTTGTGCTCCTTTGGTTGTGTCATTGGCACTTCCACGAAAAAGCCAACATCTATTGTGGGTAACCACTTTGTGTGAGGTAATGGGACATCAAGTGTGGGCCAAGTTGCTAAGTATTGAGCCTTTGACTTTTTAGGCTAGCAAGTGCTTGAAGTGTTCTCGTTGTGATCTACCCATGTAAACGTTCTTGAATAGAAAACATCACGGTAGTATTCATAGGATTTTTTAATTTTGATATCACAATTTCTTGTCTTGGCAAGGTTGCTTTTGCCCTTGTTTCAAGTGTTTTATGACATGTTTGATCACCTACTATTTGCAAAATTGTCTATTTACTACTGTCAGTGTGCTTGAAATAAAAAAATTCAACCTTCAAACTAAAATTTTGACCAAACTACCCTTAAAACTGAGATTTTTAGCATTCACTGGTCAAGAGTCATACAATACTGGATTATTATCGCACCTTGTCCTAAGTTTTATTGTGCAACATTTTGTTCCTGATTTTGCATCACACTGCTTGCCTGGATACTATCACATTACCTACCTAGATTTTGTCACACTTCCTCTTGCGAAGTATCACCCTGATAAATTGTATTGCTCTATTTGCCTGAAAACTATCACACAAAGTCCTTTCACTATCTCACTACTACTTGTAATCTAAAGCTGATTTGTGTCACTTCCAGTCTTCCTTGGTCAGTCTAGATCTCAGATCTTAGGTGTTGTGACATGTTTCTCAATATCCAAATGAATTTCAATGGTATCAAATTGCAAAAAAAATGACTTGTAGTCTTCTTTCTTCCACATCTATGATGTCTTCCTAGTCTCCCATTTTCATCCTTTCTCTTCTTTCTTCATGATTCTTCCTAAATTTTTCATGTCTTCTTGATTCTTTTCCTCTTATTATCTAGTCTACCTTCTTCTATTCATTTCTTCTATTGCTCCCATGTTTAATTCTTCTTCTTCTAGAACCATGGATTTCAATTATCTTGTTATGGAACCTCTCTTAAAAATTGATGATCTTGAACTCATTGCTCAATATGAAGAGTTTTATTCCTCTAATTGTTCTTCTAGATATGACATGGGTGATAAATTTAAAAGCAAAAATAAAAGAAAAAATGATTGAATCAGATGCCTTTTCTAGGATCATAGACATGATCATGTCATAACCTCCTTCCAAACATTCTTCATCATCTAAGTCCTCTCATTCTTCTTCACCTTCCAAGTCTTACCATGACTCTTCTAGACATTATTTGCATTCTTCATTATCCAAGTCTTATTCCTCTACTAGGTCCTCACCTTCTTCTTCTTCACAATCTTGTTCCTCTTCCACTTCTCCCAAGAGTCTTACTCCTCAATATGAGCAACATAGTAATCCTTGTGATACCTCTCCCATGAAGAGTGACACTCCCATTTTTGATGACTATGATGACTATTATGATGGCTATGATGATGAACCATATAGTCATACCTATGAAACCTCCTATTCCTAAGAGTCCTCCTCGTTGTGTGCTCATGCTTACTAAAGGGTCATCCTATTGGATAGATCATGATGGTGATCCGTATGATTCTGATTTTGAAAGAGACTTTGATCATTTCTATGAATAATACCTTGATTATGATCCATTTACTACTACTGAGGACTATAAAATGCACTGCATTGATTTGAAACATCAATATTATAAGAATCATTCATCTAAGAACATTCATGCTGAAAATAAAGATTACACTCTCAAGCAAGATCATGTTAATGATTTACCTTTGTCTTGTGATGGTTCCCTTCCATCCCCTACTTTCTCCAATACCCATACATTTCCTAAAGCTTCCAAGTCTTTCAAACCTTTCACAAATCCTTCATCCAACAAAAATCCTAATACTTTTCATGCGGTTCCCTATAGTTATCCTCAAGGGCTACCTCTTAAAGAAACTCAAGCTAACCTTCACTTGGCTGCAAATACTTTCAATAATGCTAAAACTAAATATCCTAAGCCTTTATGTGCTATAATGCCTACTTTAGCTAGCCCTTCACCATCTCTTCCAAAGTCTTCCATACAATTCCAACCTGCTTCCTTGTCCTTAGAAGTGGATCCATGTCAAGAGGACTCTAAAAATAAATAAATAAACATAAAGAAAGATCAAGATCAAGAACCCTCCATGTCATCCAATCTTGTTCATAATATCTCTCATCTATTTCATGGTTCTTTTGATCTTTTACGCCCTTCCTCATTTATTCCACCATATCTTAAATCTTCTCCTAAGCAAGATCAAGCTACTACTCACACCATTGAGCTTATTGATAAACAAAATAACCTTACTACACTGGCGCTTTCCAAAGTTAAGGTTATTAAAAATGGTGTTATTACTTCCAATGTTAAGCCTATTGAAAATCAAAAGAAAGCTGATACGCTTATGCTACCCAGAGATCCTTGTCAAGATCAAAGTCTTCCATCTTCTTGTTCTACCACTCCATGTTCGCTTCCACTTTCTACTCTTCCTAAGTCTTTGCAAGCTTTGAATGATCCTATCAAAGAAGTTTCTCCTATTCAAGATGTTCATGATCCTATTGCAAATTCTAATGTTCACTCTAAAGATGCTGATATCCTTGGTTGTCATATAGATGTTGATGAACTTATTGATTATCCTTTTGCATCTTCCACGTCCATCCTTGGACCTCCTCCACCAATACTAAGGGCCTCATGTCTTCCTTCAATCTTGGGTCCTTATGCCCCTTCACTTTCCCCTCCCAATTCTCCTAATTCATCATCCATTTTGGGTCCTTACATTCCTTCATCTCCTATCTTTCCTCAAGATCAACATAGATGCATACCCTTGAATCCTTTTCATCCACCCACCCATCTAAACTAGTCATATCCTTCTTCTTCTTCCACAAGTCTCAAGTCTTTTGGAAGTAACTTGAATGTTCAATACAAGAAAAAGAAGCAATACAAGAATCCATAAAAAAAAAAAGATCACCATGTCTCCTCTAATCGACATGGAGCCATAAAGTCAAAAGAGATGTCTAAGAAGAAAACTACAAGATAAGTATGAGTTCACAAATCCATCATTGAAGATATTCTTTCTAAATCATCAAAAAGAAATAAAAATCCTATGACTATATGGATTCCAAAGTCTCTCTTGAAAGAGTCTTGTGTTAAGAAAAAAGTGAAGTTGACATTCAAGATTCCAAAGGCTTCCACTTCATCTTCTTCAAAGAACATTCTTCCATTCCATGCATCTAAACTGCAACCTCTACTATCCATTCATCATATTCTTTCACGTATTCCTTCATTCACATTTCCTCCATCCTCTTTCCACCCTTCAAGGTGTGTGTTGATGTTGATCTTGCCTTCCTTTCCATCTACCCTTTCACAATCCTTCCATTCATTATCCTTCTACCTTCTATCCTTTTTCCTCGTTTGCCTATTCCTCCTATCTTCCAACCTCACTTGCTTTACATAAAACCTTATCCTCCATTTTTCTCTTCCATCTTCCTTTCCTTATCAACATCTTTGAGCATATCATTTTGAATCCTTGGCATATCATGGTTTATCCTTCCAAGGAGCATTATCTAAAAACCTTGCCTTCTTCCAAAAAAAATAAAAAAAATAAAAAAAATAAAAATAGAAAAATTCAAAAAGAAAATAAAAAAATGAAAAAATTGAAAATGTGCCTTGGTGGAAACCTAGAAACAGGCACCTTGGTAGCAAAAGTAAAGATAAATAAATTTTTCCTATGGTGAAAACCACTCCCTTGTGGCACCTTGGATAAGTACCGTGATGAAAACCTAGCAATCAGGTATCATGTGTAGTTCTTCTACATATTTCATCCATTGTATTCCATCTTTGATCTTGACAATGTCGACCTATACATGAACATTTGGCTATCTTGTGAGCTATCTTACGATGATCTTGCTTGCATTCCATTCATGTTTAGCTTTCATATTTATTTTCCTCCATTCATTCTAGCCTTTCACTATCCTTTTCCCCTTTGGTCTTTATCTAATATAAAAAAGAGTAAAACACAATGCTATGAAGCCTCTTGACATGTCTACTCCTTTGGACTGCATCTTTTCCTTCTTTTGCATTATGCTTTTGAGGCTTATCCTATGTTGGCCTTTCATTGCTTGTCCAAATGTACTTTACATGACAATTTTTCCCTAGCTTGGGTACTCTTGAGGAGTTTTCCCTTGAGGATTTCTTCCCTTCATTCTCCTTCATTCTCTTGTCTTCCATCTCTTCCACCAGCTTGCTAATCCCTCTTGTTCTCCACCTTGCTAAACATTGGGACTAAACGATGTGTTCTTTCTTGAGAGTTTGATGCCCATTCTATCTGCAGACATCTTTTGTACATACTTATTGATCCTAAAAAAATTCCAAAAAAATGACATATTGTTAAAAATTCTAAAAATTGGAAAATGTCTTGAAAAAAAGATCATCTTAGTGAAAACTTAGCAATAGGCGCTTTGGTGTATCTTCAAAAAAATTATATATTCCAAAAATACCAAAAAAATTAAAAAATTGCAATAAAATCCAAGTGGTGAAAACCTGAAAATAGGTGCTACTTGAGGCCTTTGCACCCCTATTTCTTAGCACACGTCCTCAACACTTAACCTTTTTCCATCACACTTTGTCCTTGTGGCCTTGGTTTGGAATTGGTTTTTGTCTTTGTCTAGGAGGCATAACTGTGTTAGCTTTGGTCTCTTGGATATGTTGGTCTTTAGGACACCTTACAAATGGTATTTTTCAACACCACCCCAACTGTATTTTTCAACACTACCCTAGCGTCAAGTGTTTCTCAACACTTATCAGATGTCCTACCCACAGTCTTGAATAATGTGATATTTCTCATTAGCAGATGTGATACTCAAAGTTTGACTCTACGACCTACACACATGCACTTAAATGATCGACTCGCTGAGACTTGGTGGACTTTGTTTTCTTTTTGTGCTATCTGTGATGAATTCTTTGATGAGTTTTCTCTCCGAAAGATAGTTTTCAATGATGCATAGCTAGAAGACTGAGGGAATGAGAACATGTTTTATTGCTTTTTCTGCTTGTGGGTATATTTTGTTGGTCCTAACTGTCATTAGCATTTATGCTTGTTCCACTTGACATTGGAGTCTACAAGGTATTATCCTTGACTATTTCTGTGAGTGCATGCTTATAGTCATCTTGACCTTCTTGTGTCCTAATGCAAGAATAATCTTGCTATAGCAAACTTAGGGAACCTCACCACACTATTCATCTTGACCTACATGTCTTTGGTGCCTAGGTGGGATTCCCACATTGCTATCTGATATAGATCATATTCATATACCCATAGTCATACTAGTGAGTATTGTATGATCTTATGATGCTACCAATAAAGCTTTATGATGATTATTAGATGTCTATTGGCGTTGTGACCTTGCAAGTCAACCACTTTTCATAGTAGCTTGCATTTTTAGATTCATGTTAGATTAGTTTTGCATCTTGCATATGGAGAGAGCTCTCCTTTTATGTTTTGTGGACTTGTCAGCCAACTGTGCTCATCCTCTCACTTCTTTTCAATCATGTCTTTCACTTCTTATCTTTCATATCACATCTTTTTCTATGACCTTTTTACCCCTTTTTATAGCATTTTGACTTTTTGACCTAATTTTCAAAACACCTCAGAATTACGTGAAAATTGCACCCCTACCTAATTTCAATGTCTTGGATCCATTTTCGGACTTGAAATTGAAATCCAAGTTCATCTTGATAGTCAAAATTGTGTTTCAAAATTTATCCTTCTTCTACGTAGTTGGCTGACCATTTGAGGCCTGATTCTTTGATCTTTCTTAGGGCATCTTCATTTCCACCTCTTCCAAATCTTCTAGTCTTTCATTCATTCCCTTCACTTCTTCTTTATAAGGTTTGAATTAATCTTTATCCTTCATCTTTCTCGGTCAAACTTCATCAAACAAGGGCATATTTTCATTGCTTGATGGTTATCCTATCATTTCATCTTCGATTATGATTTCTAGTGATTTGATCAATTTGCTGCAACTCCTCTATCTAATTTCAATTTTGATTCCGAGGGGGCAGTACCTATCAACTTTAATCTTTGATTCAACTTTATCATTCAACTCAGCTTGAGATTCTTATTTTGAGACCTAATTAGCACTTAACAACAACGGTGTTGGTCTTGTCTTTCAGCTTATCTTTATCAGCTTATGCTTATGCTTGTCCTGATGTGTTCCCATCCATCAAACACACATCTGGGTTATTTTGTGATCCCAAATTGATCTCACATTTCAATTCTTCTTTGGCCACATGTGATCCCAAATCGATCTCACATTACCCAAAGAGGGGCAAATGTATGCACCCTAAAATGGTCGCCTAAACTTTGGGCCCCCATTCAACAATTTATCAATTTCTTGAATCAACATTTTCAGCTTAATATCAATTCCCTTGATCAAATCCTAATTCTATCATCTATTTGATTATTTTCCATGGATTAACCATTTTATCCTAAGTCTTTATTTAATTAAAAGGAATATTTCCTCCCCTTTTTATTAAATAAGAAGTCCCCACTTTTCCTCTTATCCTAAGTTGCACAAATAAAGCATTATTTTTATTTTATAAAAAGAAGAAAAGTACTTTTTGTCTCATATGGACACAAAAGTCAACTCTTATTTTCTCATTGGAGGATATTTGTGCACATGGATTGCTCCTCTTTCAAGCCCCACCCTTGATTAGATCTTTTGCCTCTTAATCTCCATCGTCCATTGTTTTCATTTCCTATAAAAGAAGAGCTCTCTTCTCATTTTAGGAATGCATCTTTTTTATGCTAACCTTATGCTGCAGGTTTTCTAGGTGACTTTGGAGCTTTGGAGATTTGGAGCATTCTTAGCTTTTACATTTACATTCTATCTTAGCTTCATTCTTGCATTTTAGTTTCATTATAATGGCATTTTTAGCTTCATGTTTAGCTTAGTTTCCTTTATACTATAGATTAGCTCACATAGCTTAACTAGGAAGGCTTTGTAATACTTGTACTTTCATTTCTATAGCTTAGCTTGCCTACTCATCTTAATCTACTTTGCATTGCATTTCATTTGATTCTTGGGGATATTGGCATTCTTTCCCTTGTCTTCATTTGAATCTCCCATAGTGTGGTTTACTAGCAAGGTTATAGGCCTAATAGCTCTAGCTGAGAGCAATATTCAAACTATCCTTGTGACTCCATGCTTAGGGAGCTATGGATCAATTTTTGAGACCTCATTCTTGAGTGTTCTTAAATGTAATGATTCATAGAAGTGCACTATTTTTTGTGTACATGGAGTACTGGCTAAATAAATATCATGTGTGGATGTCTATTATTGTCATTGAGTTTGAAAGTTTGGTTACCATCTTATGTAGAAGATAATATTTCTATTTCTAAGTATTGTTGTTATCAAGTCTGAAAGTGATCTAGTTTGCGTCTTCAGTAGAAGATAAGACTTCTATATCAAAATATGATGTAGCTATTTTGAATTAATAAAAAGATATTTGTTTGTACTATATTTTTTTCTTGTTGAAAATTATTATTTGATATAACAACCTATATTTGTTTGACATCTTGGTTTTGATTGTTCCTGCACGATTCTACATTGTGAGTTTCTTAATTGCTGATCTTTGACAATCCAGTTTTTGTTTTTTAAAACTTCTTTCAATAGAAGATGTTTCTATAGAAGTTCTAGTTTGTAGAAATATTAATAGTGCGTCTCTTGGCAATGATTCATTCTCAAATTGTAAAATATATTAGTATCTTTTAGCAATGATTTAAAAGGGCCTTCTAAGATTTGATAAGGGTTCACCATGATTTGAAGAGAAGCTAGACATCAGTTGAAGATGAGAATATATTTACTTAACATTTTCCCTTTATTTCAAGGGTGTCTGCATCATAAAATTGTAAAATATTGGCAATTATTAAGAACTGTGAAGATTTACACACACTGTACATGGACAAAATCTTAGTGAACCTATAAATCTTGCAATCACCCAAGACCAACTCATTGTATTCTAATTATTAATTTCTAATTAATTAATAATTACAAATTAATTAATAATTAAATATTCCTACAATGTTTGATTGTCACAAAGTTCTCGTTCTTGTTTTCTAATGGCATTAATCCTCCATCAACTTCTTCCTTTTCTCATCATCTACTCATTCCCACGTCCAACTCATACATGCTAAACTTAATTTTCTTTAGTTACTGTAGTCATTTTGTCTCCCTCCATTTTATATGAAAAAATGACAGATTTGAATAAAAGATGCCCCCTTAGGATTTGCATACATTTGATGTAGAAAGCTTGAATTAACTGCTATTTATATTGTTGTTTATTTCCTTCTCTAATGAGCATATACAGAGAGAATAGGGGTAGTTTTGAATGCAATGTGTGAAGAACACAGTAAAAGTATTATTTTTATAACACCGTGCTAACAACGAGAGAATAGATCACTCTTTTTGGTAATGTAAGGAGAAGAAAAAATAAAAATGACTTAGGAATTAGTAATTGTTTTATGTCATAGCCAATGAATGCATGTGACATAGCTTAGTCTTCCCATATAAAAAGATAAAGCTTACTCTGAACAGTCTACACACACATCATGTTTATCTCTATTATTATTTTTTATTCAGAGAAAAGGTTTAATTTTTAAAAAAGTTTTATAAGAAGTTAAGAATTATCTAACAAGGTATTTATAGTCAACAATGGAAACTTTGAGATTAAAATTGAGAAACCCGCAAATTCCTTAGTTCAATGGAACAAAGTTAATATTATTGGGCAATTGAAATGAAAGAATTATTTTGTACTTAAGATATATGGGGTCTTGTTGAAAATGATTACCCATAACCTGTTGATGTAGCAATATATAATGCCCTAACTCAAGCAAAGAAACATCTTAAGGATAACAAGAAAACTAATTTAAAAGTTCTCTTTTATATCTTTCCAGTGTGTGTGAGAGTATTTCTCAGACAAGGAAGTCAAATTAGAGTATGTGCCCACACAAGATCACATTGTAGATATCTTCTATATGGAAAGTTATCAAAGGATACTATTGACGAGTGTTTTGATACACTCACCAATAGGTAGGTAGGACATGAATGCACATAGCGCCACTCTTGTAAAGAAATCAATCTCAAGAGATTGATAACTCCAAAGTCTTTGTAGTTGGGTCACAATGGTGTTGGGTAGATTGGAGGTTCACATGGCTATAAATGTTTAAGGGGCCTATTGGCTCTAATATCTTTTCACCTATCTACAAAAAGAAAAATTAAACTAAATTAAGTGATGAGAAAGAAAGAGGGAATCCAAGAGAATGGCAAACGTTTAGTATGCATTACATTCAACAATATCAACAAAACCCAAAAAGTGAACAAGCCTACATTAATATGTGAATCAACAATTTGATGTACATTAATGAAGATATATTCGAAAGAAATATTATGAAATGGAATATGACATCAATGCTAACCATCATTTGAATGTGCTGATTCGTAAGAGAAAAACATGACTCTTCGAGATCTAGGAAGATAAATTAGGCCAAACAAACACCGAACATTAAACATATGGAGAAGAATTATTCAAAGAGCTAGGGAATTGCATTGACATTCATTAATTGCCTTCAATTCAAAGTACTCATTAGGCATATTTGTCACACCAAACTTTTGATCTTTGTTCAAATCCAAGGTATTCTAGCTATATTTAACATGAAAGTGCAAACAAATCAAGTCTAGAATGACCTTTAGTAAATTTCCAAAGGTTTTCAAACTCCTACGCTACCTATGAGGCATGGGTCCAATGGAGCAGGCTTGAGCTCTATTTTTGAAGAGCGAGAGGTCCCAAGAGCATTTTAGTTTTTGGCTACAAGATTATTTAGAATCTTTTGCTAAACAAATAGGAGCTCCTACTTTTTAGATTTCTAAATTTAAGAAGGTGAAAAAGAGGTGAGGCTAGAAATTAGCCCCACTATCTTAGGAGTTTTTTTTTCCACATGTCAATCATTTATTTCTAGTTTTTATAAAAATAAATAATTTCCCTCCAAAAAATTGAGAGGGAAATTGAAGTCAAAAACAAAATTAGCAAAAACATTTTTAGAAAGAAAATCTTTTTTTGACTCAATTTTAATCACTATGAAATCCAAATTCCTTAAATTTAGGGGTTTAAGTTTTTAATTTGAAATACATTACAAAATTCATGGGACTACTAAGCTTTAAATATTTCTATAAAATTTCAACAACCTCAACTCTATTTTTGAGGAAGCCCCCCTCCACGAGACCCCAACCTAACATATCCCTTTCTAATTTCTAACTTCAAGATTCTAAAATATCTAACTCTCCAAAACCAAAATTCCCTCCAAAACTAAAAATACTACTTTAGAAACGAATAGAAAATCTCCCCTTTTCTTGTGCATGTAAGCACTTTCAAGAGAAATATCTATATTGAATTGTGGTTGACTTGGAAAAAGACTCATTTGAGAGTCAACTTTCTATTTTGGCTCCATTTTTTTAACTTGATAGTAGTTCCACACTTTGTTATTAGTTTTTTTCCTTTATTTGCATATTTAAAATAGTAATAAATAAATTATTTATAATTTATTTCAAGATAAATTATATATCTTAATTTAAAAATTATCAAACAAAGATTAAAATTTATAAATAGCTTTACAAAATTTAATAAATACTTCCCTTTCTTTAGACCATCCACCAATTTCATGACCATAAATCCATTTCATTTTTATTATGCTTCTATCGCTTCATGAGATCCACCTTACTTTTGTCAAGTTGTTATACGAATTTTGGAACTTTGAATGATTACAGATTTTAGGAATCTTGAAACTTTGAAATTCAAAATTCTAGAATTTCAAGGCTCAATATTCTACTGCCTAGGATTTCATCATCCAACATTCCATGTCCAGATATTCCATATCCAACATTTTGTATTCGAACATTATGTATCCAATATTTAATATCCTGAAATTTTGTAGCCCAACATTCTATATCCAACACTATGTATCTAACATTAAGTATCCTAATATTTTGCAGCATGACAATCTATAGCCAACATTTTATAGTCTACCATTCCGTAGTAAGTCCATTTTGTAAGAAATTATAGATTTCTAGGTTTGGAGAGTTGGGTAATCATTTACCTAAAAAGATTTAGTAAAGGTTTCCTTAGTTTTCCAAAGTCCAAAATTTGGAACGATTTGGGTCCTTATTAAGCCAAGTTCAAAGTTTTGAGGTTTGGAATTTATGGATTTAGGAAGTTGCTATGTGCAACATGTCATGATATAAGAAATCTTTTTTTGACACAACATACCTCTTTGGAGTTGGAGTTGGAGTTGGTTTTGGAAATGATGAGCACTTTCCACTTCTATCGAGCTCTATATATATGTGGCTTTGTAGTGTGTTTTGTGTGATAAGGTTGGATATCTTCTAAGAAGCTTTTATGGCCATATTTTCTCTAGAAACATCTTCTATTGTATTTACTTTTGAAGAGGACTAGCTTTGGGCGTTATATTATAACTATTGGTTTTTGTTGATAATACAATTGAGTCTTGGTTTTGGATTGTGGGTTTTTTCCCAAAAGGGTTTTCCTACATATATCTTTCTATTGTGAGTTTATCTTTTTAATCTATTTTTTATACATTTATCAGCTAATTTGTAGTAGTTGAGGGTTTGTAAGAATTTTTTGCATCATCTCTCTTATTAGATTTAGCATTTGGAAGTATTTATTCCACACTTGGATTCCTTTAAGTATTGTCAAATAAGACGAATATTTTCAGCTTTTGAAAATAAGAGAAATTGGTGGTTGCACATAGCATCTACAACTTAAAGATTGATAGAGTCCTGAGTATCATCAAAATCAAACCACATTTTAGAATTCTGATCTCAAAGATGCCACACAAGTTGATGAGATGGAAGCACAAAAAGGATTGGTTGGGATTCCTTTAGATGAGGTAATCCCTGATAGGGATAGTGACTTAGACTCCAATTTTGATGTAATACATCTTATATAACATAGATGCTCTTATACACAACTATCATTAAT
Organism: Chamaecyparis obtusa; assembly: GCA_027943335.1. Taxonomy (NCBI): domain Eukaryota; kingdom Viridiplantae; phylum Streptophyta; class Pinopsida; order Cupressales; family Cupressaceae; genus Chamaecyparis; species Chamaecyparis obtusa. The sequence goes on from BSBK01003412.1 coordinate 525,793, forward strand.
AGCTCATTATATTCTCTTAAAAGTCAACTACATAACTCCAATTATCTTCTAAATCCTAGACATCATAGATACACTTGTCTATAAAAAAATGTCCTCACACAATTTATTGCAATAAATGACAAATGCTAAAAAATACCACTTAAAGCAATCTTGAAATTTCTTCTAATAGAATCACCTTTCCAATGTAGTCATATTTTATAAAATAATAAATAAATACAAATATTATAATTTTAAGGACACCCATTAACTAACAAGTATTATAACTTGAAAGATGGACTCCCATTAACTAACACTCCTATCAAAGGAGGTCTCCCTTGAACAAGAAAGTTGTTACCTCCTCAATGATACTTAAAAATGAAGATAAATAAATATACTAACTCATTCATGAGAGAGAGATGTATCCTTGTGATTGAACATGGCATTTTCTTCATTGTTTGAGGTAGTAGAAGCTAATTCTAATGCAACTGCTATAACATTCACATCCTTACTTTTATTCTTCTTCTTGTGACTATTGAGAAGAAATATAAGAGCATCAAGAGTAGCCTTTAGTCCATTTGTATGTCTTATCATTGGAAATCTCCTCCAGTTGGGAGAATTTCCCTATCACTCTCTTGAACAAATGGCCAACAAGCATGGACCAATTCTTTATCAAAAGCTCAGATATTTTCCCACTGTTGTGGCATCTTCTATAGAGATGGCCACAAAGTTTTAAATAAATCATGATTTGGCCTTTGCTAGCAAACCCAAATCGGTTGCTAGAAAATACCTAGCCTATAATTACCTAGATGTTGCATTTTCTCCCATGGGATCCAACTAGAAAAAAATAAGAAAGATTTGTATAAATGAATTGTTGAGTGCCAAAAGATTGCAGTCCTTCACATCAATTCAAGAAGAAGAGATTTATGAAGTGATGTGGAGAATCTAGGAGAAGAGTGAGTAGGGAAGAGTAGGTGTAAATGTTAGCAAGTTCATAACTTCCCTGACATCCACTATCATTTTGTGAATTCTAGTAGGAAAAAGGTGTTGTGAGGATGATGTGGTTGGTTGTGGTGGAGAACTTAGAGATATGATGAAGGAGGTCACTAGTACAATTCTAGAACTTAACATTGGAGACTTTCTTCCATACATAGACTGCCTTGACCTATAGGGCATGAAGCAGTAGTTGAAGAAGGCTCACTTGTTTTTTGTCAGAGTTGTATAGAAAATCATAGACCAACATGTTAAAGATAATGGTGAGAGCCAATGAATGCATGTGATATAGCGTAGTCTTCATTCTATAGAGAGAGATACACCACATCATGTTTATCTCTATTATTATTATTTATTTGTATCCTTTACTTCTTGTCTTCACCTAGTATGAGAGCAAAAAGTCATTGAGGTTTAATTATTTAAAAAAATTTTATAAGGAGTTAAGAATTATCCAACAAGGTATTTATAGTAAACAATGGAAGCTTTGTGAACATGATGGTTACATGGAGAGTTATTGTTTGGCAATTGAATTTATGGTGGAATTCACTTTTAACAAGTGTTGTGAAGTAGGTATTGCATATGAAAAGGTGACAATTATGGATGAGTCACTACTACATTTGGGGCCCAATTTTGACTAAAACTTCCTACAAATAATTTTTTTTATGAATTTAGGTTTTTTTTTAATAGTCCCCGATGGTGTCAAAATTCTGATGGGTCTTAAATAGACCATCAGAATTCTATCAGTTTTGGGGTATACATGAAAACAAAAGTGAAACAGCCAAATCATTTTTATTTTGATTGCCCGTGAAGAGATTTTTAGAGTGGGACAAAGTGATTGACAAAGACCATTTTTTCTTTTGATTGTAGCCTGCAAAGAGAGTTTTAGGAGTGGGATGAAGTGATAAAAAAAGACCCTTGACAAATTTTGAGGTATGTGATTAATGAGCCCCCAAAAATCAGCATTGCAATTATCCATACTCTTAATGCTTAATTTGGCTTCCCCTTTTCCACTGTTATTTTGGGCTTCTCCTCCCAGCTGTGTCGGGTCTAGGTAGTAGCTATCCAACCATGAAAATCATTTTTTTTACATACCTTTTTGCAAAATTTTGGAAAAAAACTAAGTGTATCCCCTTCGATCGGGTGCCTCTCTATTCCCCAGCCCATAGAGAGTTTGGATAGGGCCCGAATAGCTCAATTTGGGAATTGAAAAGATTGACTCTGAAACAGCCCTACTATTTAGAAAGGTGAGTGATCCCCCAAAAATAACTAGATGTCATCCCTACTCGATTTCCTACTTTCTTGAAAAGAAAGGGATCTGGTTGGTGCTTGCTAGAAGGAGGAAAGTTATCCATGACATTGAACCATTGGTTAACAATTTTCATGGTTGCATAGCCACTGCCTCTGGTCTATTTCTTTCAATGTGATAGGTGAGAACAAGTAAACTATCGCATTCTTCATCCCAATGAATGTGGTAGTTTACTTGTTCTCACCTCTCACATTGAAAGAATGAAATAATTTATTCACTGAGTGCCTAAATTAGGGCATGCTTATGAAAAGTTATATATTTAGCTAGTGACAGTTCCTCAAAAGCTTCTAATCATTGAATATATTTTCTATTTCAGAAGAAAACATTATTCTTTTAAAATTATCTCGTTCTTTTCCTAATAGCTTTGGAATTTTCAACAGGAAAATTCTACTCTTTGATGGTGTGGCATTGATGAAACTATTTTTCCTTGAAGATAATACATAAAGAACTTTACTAGTTTTCTTTGGTGTGGTCGTTGGATGTGTCTGTATTTGCATATAATAAAGTCAACATGTGTTTTGAAAATGCATTTATCCATATATCATTTGGATAGATTTTTAGCATTAAATTTTTTTCGTGACAAATGTTGATTGTAGTATTGCAATATAATTTGCTTCATCTAATTTGAATTCATCAAAGAAATAGTCTAATGTATCTTCTATTGTGTATGTTTTGGTTCTGAATTGTTTGAAGAAGTCTCTTTGATTGTATTTCATTGTAGAATTTGGATTTGGCAAGGGCTCTAATATTGTCATTCTTCTTATTGGAGGCAATAGAAAACTAAATCAATAACTAGAAGTTTTTTTAGTTTTTTATAGGTTTTTGTATTATGATAAGTTTGTATTTTGATAAGATTCGCATCAAGCAATGAAGAATCACATGTGATGCATTTGTCCAAGAAATTTTCAATTTCAATGTTCATGCACTTTCTATAGATAGGTGCATCTTTTATCCATAACATAAAATGTACATGTTCATTTCCTTGATTTTGAAATTTTGTGACAAAAAAATAGCCTAAGAGTTGATCATTTTTTAGCATCATTATTCAGAATGCATTGACCCTATAGTAGAAGTAGCGACTACAAAGTAATGGTTTTTTTTCTAATTTAAAATTATAGGTCTCTATCCTCTATATTGTCAAAATACTTGACTTGTTGGGCCTATTAGATATATGTAATAAGGCCTTGCATAATGGCTCCCAAAAATGTTCTTCACTTGTCAATGTTACAAAAAAGGTTGGACGTCTCTATTTTTGTGTTCTGTAAATAATCTAGAGATATGAAAATACTTCTCAAAGATTTAAAGCCCAATGACCATCTTAGTATTTTCTCCAGATTTACATAGGAGCGTGCACATCCTTAACAACTAGCTTTCTACCTTTTAACTCAACTTTTCTTATGCAAATCCATGCAAACAAAAGGTATTTGTTGAATAATGGTTTTAATTGCTTTAAGGAAAAAATTTGTTATGTGCATTGAAAATTCATTATTTTTATGTATGAGCTCCCCTTCTTTTTGGTATGATAATTTCTTTCTAACATCAATTGGCTGAGGAGATCCATAGAATAGAGTTTAGAAGTTCGTCTCTTCTAAATAAGTGTCTTGAAAAATACCTAGAGGCTTAAAGCCTTCGATGGAAAAATTCAAATATTATTTGTATCAAAATATTTGATTATATTTGATTCATTAAACCAATAAATAAATGATTTGGTTATTAGTTCTTCGTCATGTTCAGACATGTCGTCATCTATGTATGTTTTTAATTCAATATTTGCATGTATCTTTTTTTCATTCTTTAGAAGAAGAGTTTCCTAATATTTATTAATGGAGACACTTTCATAACCAATTGGTGATTGATTCACCATCCATACAACATGGTAAGACTATTTGGATCATAAAAATACCATGCCCTTCAGACCAAACTCCCACTGCTGTATTGTACCTAGAAAATTCACTAGGTTACCTTCACTGTCCCATGAAGATCAATCAATTATTCACTTGTTCTTGCATTTAATAAGTTAAAAGGTTATCATACACATTATATTTACTCATCCCATGAAGTCTAGGCCCTTAGAGTTCATGGGATGATTGCATCTTCAAAGAAAACTCAAACGGTTACCAGAAAAGTCTATTAATCCAGACTGTGAATCAATGACAGGCGTGTAAGCTCTTCAAAATGGGATATATTTTAAGTAGTAGAGATTGAAAAAGGATGAAAAAAAACTCCTAATGCATCTCTAAAACTTCTACAAATATCTCATATAAATGAAATACAAATTCAACACCAATATTGCAGACAAATGTAACTTTCTTTGTTATTCTCTGTTCAGCCCGTACACACCAGGTCTATCATACCCATACTAAGGGTTTTGATTATAAATAGGAATCATAATATCAACTTCCCCAACCTCTCCTAATCAGTTAGAGGGATTAGTTGAGTGTTTATATATAAAAATCCTAAATTCCCTCCTAAATGAATACTAGTCATTGTATTTTAAATATTTGAAAACTTAAACTATGAAAATGCTTTAAAAACCTTATTAATAGGAATTTTAAGAACTCCAAAGGTTTCCAAACACCTAGGAGACTTAATTTATTCATTCCTATAATCCTAACTACCCTAAGACACCCTTGGACACTAATGGTCCATATTACAGCCAAATGACCCTTACAAATTTATAATTGAAGTCCATACATTATAAAATTATAGGTGCCAACACATGATAATTAATGTGATTTACATCTTTTAGAATCCCTTTGACCTCCTTTGACCTTTGATACTCATTAGGTGTCTTGAATGTCTTTATAGCTTTCTTGTTGATCCTTGGTGCCCCTGCACCATACTCCCCACCAGCAATGAAACTCTTGTCCCAAGAGTTACTGGTCTTGAATGACCTTTGATATGTAGGGATGAAGTATAAATTATGTTTTAATAGTATAGGATGGGTCATGGGATAAGTCTAGGGCATTAGGAATCACTAAGAAAGGGTAAGTATTTAATAAAGCCATTTTTATGGTTTAAAAATTCAAATATTTAAAAAAGTAACAGTTACATGATGTTTAGAGGGAAATAGTATTTTGTTTTGTTTTAAGCCTTAACCACTCAACTCAAAAATAAAAGTTGGTTGATATGTTTATTTGAAGTTCTATTTTACTGGTGAAAGTTTATTGTACGGGGGAGAAGAAGCCTAGGTATACGAACTGGATACAAAGAATCAATAAAAACTCTTATTTTTTGCAATTGGTATTGAACCCCTAATTCCTTGAAGCATTGTGGCATTTTGGGAGTAGTAAGAATTAATTTAATTATTTTATCCTTCACATTTGATCATGGTTGAATATATTTTACTTAGATTTCAAAATATGTACGCCTGGTTTGAACAAACTATTATGATTCTGGTGTTTTTTCTAAAATAGTCTTGAATTTTAATTAACTTATGGCCATCCCATGAACTATAAGGGACCATACTTCATGGGATGTATTGACTTAACATGTAAAATAGTCTATTAATAGATGAAATGCAGGAATAAGTGCAAGTATTGGGTTTTTGTCACCGGACAATGAAAGGAAACTAGTGGGAGTGGTGGCTAGAGTGTAGTAGTGAGCATTTGACTCAAAAAAAGGGTATGCTTGAGGGTTTGAATCCTCTTAGAATGTTTATCTAATGGTGAGAAAACTATTTTTTAGACTTGGAAGTGATTGGAGACAGGAGATTTGAGAAGCCTTAGGATTGAAGGTTTGGAGAGGCTAATTTGAGGGTTTCCATGTTGCAGTGAGTTTGGGGTTAATTCCTCTTAGATTTGATCATTTTGGATCATAAGAAAATATAGTCCAAGAGTTGAAACCTTGGGAATATTTATAACTTGTGTTTTCTTTGTAAATCCACCATTTTTCTAGTCCATTTGCAAGGGTACAGTCAGAGAACCCTAAATTAGTCCAAAAAATGATATCTCAGTCTTAGATATGTTGAAGTATGCCATAATGGGTGTCTAGACCAATGTTGTATTCTTTTGATGTTATGAGAAAGTGTGGAGTTTATAAGCCAAGAAGGTCTCTGCAGGGCTACTAGATTGGTGCATTAGGCCTCTGGGATAGTTTGGAAAGCTTTTGAAGAATGAGAGCATGAGATTGACTTAAAACCTTAAAAATCCTTGAATCCAAGTAAATGAAAGCCTATAATACCACAAATATAACTTAGGAGTCTTGGGGAGAGTTTTGGTAAGTCAAGCCTTTAAAGCACTTAAGGATTTGGTAGAGTATAGTGCTTAAACCTCTCAGATTTATAAACTTTACTTGTGTATTATAAAAAATTCAATCTCCAAACCACAATTGACCTCCACTTAAGGTCTTTATAGACATATATGTATTTAATGATGATAATTAAACTATTTAGGATACATGTCTGTAGCTTAGATGCAATTTCCCCCATGACTAGAAATCCTTGTTTTGCTGGTGTGATTACTATCAATGCTAAATTGGATAGTTTAGTCTAAATTTTTGAAGGAAAGGGATTGGTCTACATGATATTGTTCTTAGGACCAGATCTCTAAATATATCAAATTATTATCAGTGATGGTTGCACACCTACATCACCTTGGTTGCACACTAACATGCTCTCAGCTTCATTCTAGTAGGCCTTGTCTTCTTTTCTTCAAAGGCTAGTTATTGTTAGAGTAATATTTAGTTTTCTTACTAATTAAATTATATTGATTTAATTCGTTAAGTTATTACTCTTTAGTTCTTAAGCTTTCTCTTAGTTACATTAATAATTAATTCTTTTATTAATTATTAATGTGCAACCTAGCTTTTTTAGGCTTTAGGGTTTTGTTCACCTTTTTAGGTTGAACCTTGTAATTATTTTTTCATTATCTTGGAATACAATTTCTCTCACACCGCTGAGATTTCCAAGCTCTTGCTTTTTTGTCTTCTTGGTTTCCTTTTAGTAACAGGTTATTTGCATGCAAGTGTTCTTGGCATTCTGTGAAGTTGGATTTCTCAACTTCTACATGGTATCAGAGCTTCCCTGTTGCTATTTATTCTGGTATTCTTGAAGCAAGTTTTTTTAGATCTATTATTCTCTGTAGGATGTTATTTTTTGTTTCTTTTTTTCTTGCAAAAAAAAATTATTTTTTTTTGGGACTTTTTCAGGTGCTGCAATTCTTTCAGAGTTTTTTTTAAAAAAAATTGGATCTTAGGGGTCTCATCTTTTTGGAGCACTTTGGGCAAAAACTAACCTCACGGTTGCATCCAAAAGGCCCAAAAACCCCCCATTTCCATATAAAACTTGACCTATTTGGCCTCTAGGACTTCTGGATGAATTTTACAGCCTCCAAGGGTCGTACGACATGAAAATCGAGGCAAAAAAAAATAAAAAATCAGCATTTTTGGTGGTTTTTTGGCCACTAGAGATAGTGCAACCAGTGCGCCACCCTCGCACTGCCAGCCGCCCAGCCCTCGCCCACGCCCCACCCGACACCCGCCGCACTGCTCGTCGGCCACCCATGCGCCACCTGCCAACTGTCGTCGTGCCAACCAGTAGTATAGGTGATGTCACCCTGACGTCATCTATTGGATTTTTTCTTTCGGCTAGTTTTTTCAAAAAAATTCAGCGAAAACCTTTTTTTTCGGCATTTTTTTGGCGACGAAATTTTTTCCAGAGAGTTCATTTTACAGAGGTGTAGTTGATTTTTTGGTCGTAACTTGTGCATGTGGTGTCTTTTTTTGGCAAATGAAATATCACTGGAAAGGTCTTTACAAGATGGATGTGATGATGCTAGTTTGATTTTTTGATTTAGCCTTTTGAGTTCTCATTTTTGGTGTTGAAGTAGAGGCTTCAGTTTCTTCCCTCTCTGCATCTAACATCTAGGTTTTCTTCCCATTTTTCGTGCTTTCAATAATTGTTTACTTGCTGTACGGGGGCTAGATTTATTCATTTTGGGGGGGTGTTCTTTATTTCTATTATTTACTTTAGAAAAGACCCTTCTACTTCTGTCTTCTTCTTCTCTCAATGTCAGACCCCTCTGTGGCCCGGCTGACACCTCACAATTATCACACTTGGAAAGCACATATGACCAGGCTACTTATGTCATGTGGCTTATGGCCATGTCTGGATGAACACCAACCTGTTCTGTAGTGTCCCTTTGAGATTCTTTAGCACAAAAACAAAATGGATGAAGCCATGGGTTTGATTGCACTAAACATCTCTGACAGTCTCCTGTTTCACCTGGATGGTTTAACCACTCCTAGGGCTATTTGGGGCAAGTTTTCAGCCTTGTTTGGTATAGTGAACACATTCCAAGCACTTCAGCTTGATGCAGAGTTGACCTCTTTGACTCCTAATTTCCCCACTATAGAGGACTTCTTAATGAAGTTCAAGTCTCTGTGTATAGTTTTGTAGGGATGTGGGAAAATCAAGATAGATGATTAGTGTATCTATCTGATACTCTCAAAGTTACGAGGATAGTATCAGATCTTTTCTTCCACTTTCTACTCCACCATGGATGCTTTGGGTACTAGACATGTTATGCCCTCTTTTGAGACTTTGTATGACAGGTTGACTCATGAGTAGTCCAAGATCATTCAGATGGATTCACTTGTAGGTTCACAGTCACAGACATTGCTTGCCAAGACACCTCAGGATTCACAGAAGTAGAAGCCAAAGCAGATATCTAATTCCTCTTCTCAGCACTCTACTGGCCCACCATCTTCTTCTAAGAAGGAGAAATAGAAGACTGAGAGCCCTACCTATTCCTATTGTCAGAAGGGACCTCATGATGAGTCACATTGTTTTCAAAAGAGATTTGATAGCTATGAGAAATAGATTGTAGATTTGCAAGCTCTCCTTCAGAAGAGCACTATTTCCTCTCCATCCTCTTCTACCTCACAGGGGTCTACTTTTTAGTCTTCTTCCACATCTTCAACATTTGGATAGGA
>BSBK01003412.1:540000-571397 GCA_027943335.1 Chamaecyparis obtusa
TGTACTAGGCATTTGATCATTTAATAGTTATCTGCATGTAATTATAAATCTTGCAGTAAAATGGTCACAATAATTATGTAATATTTTTCTTCATTCAACTAGATAAATACCAAGTTAAAGATATGAATGTATATATTGAGCCTCTTATCGATGAGTACCTGGAGTTATGGAATGGTGTCACTATGTATGACATCTCTAGACCAATAGGACATAGAAAATTTCAATTCCATGCAATGCTTGTATGGACAATACATGATGCCCCAGGAATAACACATTTTTCTAGTATGTTATGGTGAATTCAAGTTACATGTAATAATTCTAAATATAAAAATTAACCTATTTAATCCAATTGTATCATTATCTTGTAGGTCTTCAAACAAAGGGAAAATTTTCATGTCCAGTTTGTGGTCCAAAGATGAAATATCATCATTCAAAATGTTTAGGAAAGTAGGTGTTTGATGCGCATAGACACTTTCTCCACAAAAATCACAAATATCAAATTATTGAAAAACATCTATTCAATAGGAAAGAAGAGACTACATCTAAGCCACAGAGAATGACACCTCACCTATGGAAGTTGGAATATAATAGAATTAATCATCAAGGTACTACCATTCTACATAATGGTTTATGTTTGGAATTTGTATATTTATATTGTATTTTGTTTGTTGATTATGTGATTGATGATCGTAAATATCATCAAGACAATACTACTGAGCACCTTCCAAAGGGACTAAAAAGTTATCTTAGATAATTTAGTAGGTTTCCCTACTACGAGCAGTTGCAAATTATGTATTTGTTTGATACTATGCATATTGGAAAGAATGTAACGGAGACATTGTGGAAGATATTGGATGGAAGGCGTGACAAAGAAAAAATTGTCAAAATTTGTAGCAACATTTATGAATGTAATCATGCAATGAATAATTTCATTGAATCAAATAGAAATGTAGAATATATTAATATAAGTGCCCTTCCTTGGTGATTAACATAGCAAAAAAGTGATTCCATTATATAAGTCATATGAAAAATTTGATTTCCCAAAGGATTTGCTGCGAACATAAGCAATACCATATCAAAGAAAAGTAAGTTTGGGATAGGGTTGAAAATGAATGATTGGCATACCTTCATCAAGGTAAGTCATGTTCTTTTATATTTACAATATATTTTTAAACTTCATGTACTTCTCATTGTATTATGTGAGAAAAGAATGACATGATTATTTTTATAATTGTTGCAGTACATGCTACCCCTATCTCTCCTAGAGAAATTCAACAATAACATCAAACAAGTGATATATGATCTTGGAAAATATGTGAGGTAAGCAATGATATCTATTCAATTTGTTGTATATATTGTAAAGTCTCATGTTTGTGTATTTTTGTGTCTTGAATGTCTTGTAGGTGGTTGTCATCTAAAGAAATCCTTAAAGTAGATATAAAATATTGGAAGAGAAGAATTCCTCATATAATGTGTGAAATGAAAAAGTGTCTACCTTCAACCTTTTTCAATGCATAAGAACACTACCTCATACACCAAGTTGAGGAGATTGAATTGTGTGGATCCATACACACTCAGTCAATGTGGATGGTTGAGATGCACTTGAAATTTTTGAAGGCTTTGGTTTGAAAAAGAGCACATCATGAGGGTTCTTGTTATAAAGTGAAGTCAACTAAGATATCTAAGAGGGGGGTGAATCATTTACCTAATAAATACAACTTTTACCAACTTAATTAATATATTTTAACCATGTAAGCAATGTAATCAACAACCATATAAAGATATACATGCATAATAAGATAATGACACAAGATATGTTGACTAGGGAACCTCTTGATCAAAGAGTAAACCCCGGTGGGAATGATGCCCATAAAAGATGCACTAATATGAAAGTTCCTTGTGAGAGGATGGAATCTATTAGGAGTTTTATGAAATACATTTAGTACATATGATTCCCTATTAGGAGACTTTGAATCCCTGTTAAAAGATTCTAACTATGTTAGGAGTTATAAAAGATAGAAGGACCCATTGCCCAATCAACTTCAGGGTAAGATCACTGAGCTGACTGTCCAACTAATCTTTATATTACTCAACAAAATAATACCAAAATATTACTGATCTCAACAATTCAATACTCCTCTGACTGTGCCAAACTGCACCAACTGCTTCTTCAGATCTCAATACCAAATCTTAGTACTTCACATATCCTCTTTCAACAATTTCGCTTTCACAATTTCTTCATACACACTTACATTCATTACACTACATTTTATAATAAGGAATACATTCCTTCCTTTATACCACACTCAAGTAATTACAAATAAGTCAGCATACAAATCACAAAATAAAAGTTTCCACACGTTACATCAAAATTACATAAAACTGTCAACTTCCAATCAATATAATTCTTCACTCGTGTGACCTAGGATTTTGCACTATCATCCATGTCACTATCAACATGTCTTCAACTACTCTCTAATTGTGCATAACTAGATTCAATCCTGATTAGGAGATATCATCCGATTTCCACAAACTGCTACACAAGAACACTACTTGAATACTGCTTCCACTAAAATGCTCATAACTTTCATGAGTAAATGAATTTCTATCTATGGTCTTAACCATGATCTTATAGCACATCATAGAGTAAATCCTCAATATGTCATAGCTTCATCCTCAATATCCCAAGTGCGCTAACTCAAATACTATCTGCTTCTCTACAAATCTCTAGAAGATCACTGTGTTGACATCAATGAAAATCATAGTCATGAATGCAACAATAATTTCTATATAATGGCTGCTAATACTCCTTCATAGGATATATTTAGCATTCATTCCTAACAATCTCCCCCATTGGCATTGATGGCAACATAGATGAAAAAACATCCAAGTTCCATAAATCCAACACTGCAATAGTGCCGCTCTAAAAATACTTTCAAATCCTCTTCATCAATCAAATCTTGCTTCATTTTCCTATTCAATTCTCTTCAACAGATGGTACAAATGATTTTTTTCATATTATACTTCTCCCTCATTGAAATCAATGACAAATGTTCATTATGTCAACAACAACTTCAATGTCAAAAGACACTGTTCAGAAAATACATTCACTAGATTCCCCATGACACAGCTTAGATACACATACTCCCCCATAAAGGAAGTACAAACCTCTAGTCCAATAGAAAAATAAGGCTCATATACCATTGGATGGATGCAACAATTTGCATCACTTCTCAAAAGTAGGTTGGGGCATAACCCCAAGCATACCTCTTAGATACTCAAATGTATCCTTCGGCAAAGGTTTTGTAAATATATTTTCTATCTACTCCTTTGTGCTTATGTACTCAAGTCTAACTTCTTTCTCTACCACTTTCTCTCTTACCACATGATACTTTATCTCTATATGCTTTGTCTTAGAATGTAACACATGATTCTTAGACATACTAACTGTGCTAGTGTATAAGAAGAAGTGTACATTGAACAACCAAAAGGATTTGTTGATCCAAACAAAAGACACATGGTTTGCAAACTGAATAAAGCACTCTATGGATTGAAGAAATCTCCTAGAGCATGGTATGAGAGGCTACACAACTATTTGATATAGATTTTATTCTCAAGGATAAATGAAACAAGCAATCTGTACATGAAATGACGCAGGGGCAAAGTAGATACAAGCAGAATCAAGCAGAATTGAGCCCACTTGAATAAAAAACAAGCCCTTGCTTAGAGTTACAAAATATAAGCAATATGAAATCATATGAAAGAAATTAAATCACAATGGATATGAGACAATCAACTAGCAGCAACAACAGAGAATTTATATTATTTCTTTCAACATGCCCGATTGTGAGGCCTTCCGAGTTTCGGCCTTATACAATGAGAATTATGAATTCAAAATTATAGCTTGCATCATATCTTTTTCCAATGATGTATTGCATCAATCCTCTTTATCTACCTCTTTATGATCTCCTTGATTCCCTACTACATCAATCTAGACCCCTTTTATAGCCAGCTAAGCCACAGGTCGGCCAGTTAGGCATTTAATTACAATGTAGGTCGAGTCTCAAGATTTAAACCAAAACTAATGCTAGAATGAATATAAATTGATGTGCCTTTGGATTTAGGTCCTAAAATGACCCAATAACATTCCTTTAAGGGTGAAAGGTCCAATTTGATCACATGAAACATCGCAAGAAGAAACACCACACGTTTCACCCGAAAACTGGCAGAAAATAGGTCCCGAGGCAAAATGGGCATAACTTTTTACTCATAATGAATTGGAGTTTTCACTCTTGGGAAATGATATTGCTTTAGGTCCTCTAAAAATACTTAAGTTTTCAAAAGAAAATTCCTTATGGATCAAGAGCTCCAACATGAACAATCAGCACCAAAACTGCAGGAAAACCCTGTTCCGACGGCAAGGAAAATAGCTGTAACTTTGAAACAATCCATCCAAACTTTATGTGCTCATAGAAGAAGGTTCCCAAATATGTCCTCAACATAATGTAAGCTTAATTCACCATAAAACCATCAAATGCAAAGATTATAAAGAAAACAATAGAAAATAGGTACATAAATCGGAAAATGTTTTTGGTTGATGCAAGATTGCCAAAGACCCAAGATGCTCCTACATCATGAAAGATGAAGAAGGTAAAGGAATCTTGTTGGCTAAGATTTTTGTAGATGATATTATATTTTTTGGACAAGCTTCCTTGTGTAATAAATTTTCAAGTGAAATGCAAACTAAATTTGAAATGAGTATGTTTGGGGAGATCAAATTTTTTATTGATTTACAAGTATATCAGATGGAGATCGAAAGGAATTTTCATCACCCAATCTTAATATGTTCATGAGATAATGAAAACCTTTGGTATGGAGGATTCAAGTCTAGTAAGTACACCCATGGCTACTAGACAAAATTTTTCTAAGAATGATGATGCTACAGAAGTAAAGCAGACTTTGTATAGATCCATGATTGGCAAACTGTAGTATGTTATACATAGCAGACCTGATATTGCTCTAGCTGTTGGGATTGTGGCAAGATTCTCTTCCAATCCTAAGGAAAATCACATGATGGCTGTCAAAAGGATAATGAGATATTTGAAAGGGAGTACTGATTATGGATTGTATTACAAGAAGCATGAAAGGTTTGAACTGAGAGTGTATACTGATGCTAATTGGGCAAGAAATGTGGATGACAAAAAAAGTACTAGTGGTGGAGCTTTCTTTCTTGGACAAAGATTAGTTTCCTAGACAAGAAAGAAACAAAATATCATTTCCCAATCTATCACTGAAGATGAATATGTGGCTATAGTAGTGAACTATTCAAACTTGGTATGGATAAAACAATTGTTGGTAGGCATGAAAGAAGAGATCACTGAACTAGTTGTCATCTACTATGACAACACAAGTGCTATCAAAATCTCTAAGAACCTAGTGATGCACACAAAGACCAAACACATCACCATCAAGTATCATTATTTGAGGGAACTGGTACAAGATAATGAGGTTTGAATAGAATATATGAATACAAAAGAACAATTAGCAGACATATTCACTAAAGCTCTACCTAAAGAAGCTCATGAATACCTGAGAGGACAATTAGGGATTCTTCCCCTAATAGAGGCTGCCTAGTCAAGCTAGGAGCACTGCATCAAATGTGCTACTAAGAGTATCTAAAAAATTGATGTAGAGATAGGTCACACTTTAGGAGCAGCCTAAAGTTGTGAAAAGAATATAAAAGCTTAGAATCAATCATAAGCAAAGATGACAAAGGGAGAAATAATGTTACTAAACTGAAAATATGATATCTACATCTGTAGGATGTATGTTTTAGTTGTTGCTTTGGCTTTTTTTTCAAAGAGGGAGATGATCATAGATGAATACACATGTGAAATTTCATGGAAGATCAAGTAAGAGGGAGAGATTTAGGAGGATGAATGTTATTGTGTGGATGGTCATTTAAAACTAGGCTAATTGGTTATGTATTAGAATGAAGCTAAGGATATTATAATTTTTTTTTTATATGGATAGATAAGTTTTGGATTGGTTGGTGATTCATGTGTTATTCATATGGTGTTTCCATCAATACCAAAGAGGGAGATTGTTGGAAATTGAAATTAAAGCAATTGTTGTATTGTCATTGATGTCAAACCTTAACTGGTAAGACTATTGCTATTTAAGAAAGTACTATATCTATTTGATTGTTGAGAAGGGGATAGGCAAGGTTGGTAACAATAGCACCTAAGGAAAGGTTGAATTATCTCAATACTTCAATGAGTACTTGATTATGTGGCGCAATGATAAGATAATGTATTATTTATCTTAGTAAGATTGAAGACTAAATTGATAGGCTTAAACAAGAAAAAGTGAAGAAATCTAGTTTAAGCTGAGTGATGTTGGTGTCGATCGAGCTAGTATATGTCGAGTAATTTCAATGTTGACTGAACATTAGTTAATTGTCGAGGAAGACAATATTAGCCGAAGAAATAGTTTTAGTGGTCACCAAGCTTTCTAGTGAAGACTGAGGAGTTGAACACAATATTGACCGAGCGTCAATAATTTACATTTGAGGAAGAATTCAAATTCCTAGCCAACATAGTTGAATTCTTGGATTATGTAAATCATGTTGACTTTATTTATTGATTGTATGAAAGTATTTAATGCACTGTAAAATGTTTTATTGTAAATCTATTAAGAGATTTGAGATGTTTCTAGAAGAAAAGACAAAGAACATAAAGTTGGAAGGATTTGATGAATCTGACCTAACCCTAAGATCTATGGAGGAAATTAAGTGGTAAAAGATGTATTGACCTAATTGAGAAAGTATTAAGGAAACCTAAGCATGAGGTTGTAAGGAGAGGATGCTGGAAGTGTTGTTGATGTTATTGATTGTATAAGCAGAAAAGGCTGAAGGAGAAGTGTTGTGATTACTTGAAGAGATTTTTGAGTAGATCAGTGATGGAGATGGAAAAGGTTCACAGTCAGTAAGCCAACATGTGTATAGAATTAGACCTAATATTTGCAAAGTGAGTTGTATGTTTTCAAATCAATATTACTGTTACTTTCTAACCATTGTATCAGTCAAAATCCTTTTAACATAGGTTAACCTAACAGTCATTTGTATAAATCCTTTGAACAAGGTTGCATTCTAATGGAGTGTATGCAAGTCCTATAACAAGGTGCACTTTTCATAGAGTGGTTTAAATTCTTTAATTGGGTCACACCTAACAGTGTGTTTGTAACCTTTGACAGGGTTGGCTTTTCATAGAGCTCACTTTAGAAGAGTGAAAATAATAGTAACATGTTACAAAGTGGTTTTTCCCAAATTGGGTTTCCACTATAAACCTTGGTGTTAATACTTGTGTGAATGTTTTGGTTTGAATATTTATGTGTTTTGCAAGTTAGACACTATTGGATAGTGGACTGCACTATTATATGTCTCTATTATGAAATCAATAATGATCAAGTAGTTGTTGGTTGTTATATTTTATTTGTTGAAGAGTTTTGAAACTTTGTTTTATACATCTGGACTAAGAACAACTAATTCACCCCCCTCTTTGTTGTTCTAAATCATGTTTAAAATACACCAAGTTGAGGAGATTGAATTGTGTGGACCCATACACACTTGGTCAATGTGGATGGGTGAGAGGCACTTGAAATTTTTTAAGGCTTTGGTTCGACAAAGAGCACGTCTTGAGAGTTCTTATTAGAAAGTAAAGTCCATGAAGATAATTGAGAGGGGGGGGGATGAATCAATTATCTGATAAATACAAATTTTACCAACCTTCATAGATTTTAATCATTTAAGCAAAGTAATCAACAACCATATAAAGATATACATACATAATAACACAATGACACAAGATATGTTGACTAGGGAACCTCTTGATCAAAGAGTAAACCCTGGTGGGAATGATGCCCACAAAAGATGCTCTAATATGAAATTTCCTTGTGAGAGGATGGACTCTATTAGGAGTCTTCTGAAATATATTCAATACATACGAGTCCCTATTAAGAGACTTTGAATCCTTGTTAAAAGATTCTAACTTTGTTAGGAGTTATGGAAGATAGAAGGACCCACTGCCCAAACAGCTTTAGGGTAATATCACTGAACTCACTATCCAACTGATCTTTGTATTACTCAATAGAATAATACCAAAATATTACTTATATTAACAATTCAATACTCCTCTGATTGTGCCAAACCGCACCAACTACTTCTTCAGATCTCAGTACTTCGCATATCCTCTTTCAACAATTTCACTTTCACAATTTCTTCATACACACTTACATTAATTACAATACATTTTACAATAAGGAATACATTCCTTCCTTTATACCATGCTCAACTAATTAAAAATGAGTTGGCATACAAATTACAAAATAAAAGTTTCCACACGTTACATCAAAATTACGCAAAACTGTCAACTTCCAATCAATATAATTCTTCACTCATATGACCTCAGATCTTGCATTTTCATCCATGTCACTATCAACATATCTTCAACTTCTCTCTAACTACGCATAGCCAGATTCAATCCTGATTATGAGATATCATCCGATTTATACAAACCGCTACATAGGAACACTGCCTGAATACCGCTTCCACTGAAATGCTCATAACTTCCATGAATAAATGAATTTCTATTTGTGCTCTTAACCAAGATCTTATAACACATCATAGATAAATCCTCAACATTGCATAGCTATAGCTTCAATATCCCAAGTGCGCTAACTCAAACACTATTTTCTTCTCTTTAAATCTCCAGAAGATCATTGTGTTGACATCAATGACAATCATAGTCATGAATGAAACAACAACTTCTACAAAATGGTTGCTAATACTCCTTCATAGGATATATTCAGCATTCATTCATAATGATCTCCCCCATTGGCATTGATGGAAACATAGATGATAAAACATCCAAGTTCCATAAATCCAATACTGCAATACTACTGCTCTAAAAATACTTTCAAATCCTCTTCATCAATCAAATCTTGCTTCATTTTCCTTTTCAGTTCTCTTCAACAGATGGTACAAATGGTTTTTTTCATGTTATACTTCTCCCCCATTGACATTAATGATAGATGTTTCATCATTATGTCAACAACAACTTCAATGTCAAAAGACACTGTTCAGAAAATACATTCACTAAAGTCATCATGACTCAGCTCAGATACACATACTCCTATTAGGAATAGTCCCTAGAGATAACTGAGAGGTGGGGGGGGGAGGGGGGGGGTTAATTAGTTATCTATAAGATTCAATTCTTTATCCAATTAAGTATACGTAAACATAAAGAATAAACACAATGAAAGAACACTTGAACACAACACCAATATTTAGGTTATGGGGAAACCAAATAGGTAAAAACCCTGGTGGGAATTGACATCCACTAATATTCTACACTAGTGTATTATGATCCTTGTTAGAAGATCCTTAACCCTATTAGGAGTTTCTTTACAATGTATTTAGTATAGTAGACCTTGTCAAGGGTCAGACCCTATTAGGAGTCTTTTACAATTAACCCTATTAGGGGTGAGGATGCACTATCTGAGAGCACACTACTCAAATGAGTGAAGGCTACAAACTTTTGAATAATAGATACACACTATATCTAGATCTTGGTGAACTATTCTTTGACTTTGTATCTAGATCAATTCCAATGTATAGTACAAATACTTTACTTGGTCACATAGAGCTTCTTCTGATGGTTTAACACTTCGCACACTATGCTCTGCTCTTTCCAATCAACCATGAAACACATTCTACCAATCACAAATGACTTCCTATAAATATCTTTCCTCTAAATGATATAATCAATTTGACCTATTAGAACCACCTTGAAATCATATCAAAGAAGCCATAGAAAACTCTAATAATAATTCAGTTGGCTCTACTAAGCACACAGCTCATTCTGGGACTTGTCCAATAAGATAATTATAGATGCACGCTACACACTGTTGGCTCTACCAAAATAATTGGATCTTTCTACTCAAGCTGAATTACATCATGCACTCTTAACTAAACATTACTAACTCTTTTCCAAGCACTAATCCAAGGGTGCATACCGAAATGATAGGCACAACTCCTGAACCAATATAATCTCTATTGGCTCTTCTGAATAAACATAGGAAACTGCTACTAGTGAATAGCGATTGCATAGCATCACTTCTATTGATCATCAGACTCTATGTCCATGAATGTAACATCACTAGCATGTCTCCATCACATATCCAAATGCACAAGGCTCCATGATAATTGTACAAACAATCATTCATAGAACAATGCCTGTTACTCTGATAGGAACACTACTAACACAAGCTACTATATAATTGTCTGTACTAACAATTAACCTGTGTGTCCATGATATCATGTTGATAACATGTTCATGCTACATATACTTAAATCTTACTGAATAATTCTTCCACACATGTTGCTTACCATATCTTGTCATCAATGACAAACATACAGTCAACACTGGCTTGCTAGAAAATCTCCAAAAATCTCCCCCTTTGGCATTGATGGCAACATATGGAATGAAAAATACCACCAATCCAAATGAAAATTTCTTTTATAACATTCTCCATTTCCTCTTCAAAACTCCCCCAAGGATGAATCCTCCTTTTGCTATAATATTCTTCAACATTCTCCATTTCCTCAACTGAACTGCTTTCATAACTGAATACTACTCCCCCTTAGTATATTACTCCTTTTACTTCTATTTTTTATGACTATATATTACTCCCCCTTTGACATCAATGGAAAAGGGTGCCAATTAGTTTAAGTACTAGTACTACTCCTGAAGTAGAGTAGTCAACCATCCATCAGTCCTTGAGGACTAATGCTCTTCTTCTTTCTTCTAAGCATAATCAGAGAGGGGAATTACTCCCAACTTCTCCCTGAGATACTCAAAAGTATCTTATGGCAAGGGCTTTGTGAATATGTTTGCCAACTGATCTTTAGTACTCACATAGTCCAACTTGACTTCTTTCTTTGCCACTTTCTCTCTTAGGAAGTGATACTTGATCTCAATGTGCTTTGTATTTGCATGCATCATAGGGTTCTTCAACATGTTAATAGTGCTAGTGTTATCACAGCGAATAACAATAGGATAATCAATCTGAATTCCAAAATCCTTTATCATTTTCTTGATCCAAATAATTATAGAACAATTCAGGGCTGCTGCAACATACTCCACTTCTGTTGTTGACTGAGAGATACAATTTTGTTTCTTGATTGTCTAAGTGACAAGTCTATCACCAAGAAACACTACTCCACCTAATGTACTCTTTCTATCATCAACACATCCTTCCTAATCCGCATCAGTATACACATGAAGCTCAACATTTTATAAATTAGGATACCATAGACCATAATCCATAGTGCCCTAGAAATATCTAAATATTCTCTTTACTTCCATTAGGTGACTTTGTTTAGGCTCTACTGCAAATCTTCCAACTATGCTAATTGCATTGGAAATATTAGGTCTAGTTTGAGTAAGATATATAAGTTTACCAGTCATAGACTTGTATAATGTTATATCAACTACTAGTGAATCATCTTCTTTTTTAAGCTTGCATCCAGTTATCATAGGTGTAGCTACTGGCTTGCAATCATCCATCTTGAACTTCTTTAATATCTCTTTCACATATTTGGACTGATTAATGAATATACCTTTCTCTGACTGCTATACATTCAATCCTAAAAAGTATTTTATAGATCCAATCATGCTCATCTCAAACTCACTATGCATCTCCTTAGAAAATTTGTACTAAGTTTGTCATTACCTCCAAAGATAATGTCATCAAAAAATATAGCTACAAGTAGCAGTCCTTCAGATGTTTCTCTTATGAATAGATTACAATCTGCTACTCCTTTCTTGAATCCAATTTTAGTTATATATCCATCAAGTCTCTTATACCATGCTCTAGGGGCTTGCTTAAGTCCATAGAGAGATTTCTTCAATCTGCATAACATATTAGGTCTGTCTGATAAGGCAAATCCTTCTAGATGCTCAATGTATACTTCTTTTAGTTCTCCATTTAAGAATGCTGACTTAACATCCATTTGATAGACTTTGAATTTTTTGACTATTGCATAGGCTAAGAATAAATTAATATCTTCTAATCTTCTCACAGGTGCAAATGTGTCTAAATAATCAATTCCTTCTCTTTGCGCATATCCTTTACATACTAGCCTTGCTTTGTTCCTTACTACTATGCCATCTTCATTATTTTTATTTTTAATATCCATTTTGTTCCAATCACATTCTTATCACTAGGTCTAGGGACCAGTTCCCAAGTATCATTCTTAATAATCTGATCTATTTCTTCTTTCATAGCATCATGCCAATCAGAATCATTGCATGCATCATTAACACTTAAAGGTTCAAGCTAAGATAGTAGACATACCACTTGATTCTTTGCTTGATTCTTTTCTTTCGATCTTGTTGTGACTTTTCTGCTTTGATCTCCAATGATGTCATCCTTAGAATGATATCTAGAAGTAAACTTTGGAACTTTAGGTGATGCTGTCTCATCTACCTTTGGGGATTCTTCTTCACTTGTCTCGGGGTCATTGAATAATATATCAATACTGTCAAACATCTCTTCAACTACTATCTCACTATTGGAAGGTCTAGGTTCTTCTTCAATCATAGGTGAATAATCATGATATATTTCTTGAACCATAAACTTTTCATCAATCTTAACATGAGCACTTTCAATGATCTTCTTTAACCTTAAATTATAACATTTATAAGCTTCACTTTTAGGAGAGTAACCAAGGAAAATACCTTCATCACTTTTTGCATCAAACTTGCCTATTGCTTCATCCCTCTTGATGTAGCACTTGCTTCCAAAGATTTTGAAGTATTTCACCATGGGAATATTACCAAACCATAGCTCATAAGGTGTCTTTTCTGCACCAGGCCTCAATTTTATTCTATTGATTGTATAGACTGCTATATTAACTGCATCTCTCCAAAAGGTGTGTGCAACTTTTCCTTCAATCATGATGGTGTGTTGTATCAAGGATGATCCTATTACTTCTCTCTACAATTCCATTCTACTGAGGGGTTCTAGGTGTACTCAACTATCTCTATATGCCATGTTCTTCGCAGTACTCATAGAATTTATCAGAGGTGAATTCTCCTCATGTATCTGATCTCAAACATTTTATCTTTACTCTAAATTCATTCTCAACCTTAGCTTTAAATATTTTGAACTTATCAAATTCTTCTAACTTATTTTTCAAGAAAGCAATCCACATCATTCTAGTATAGTCATCAAAAAATAAAATGAAGTACCTTTCACCATAGTATGATCTTGTTTGAGTTGGACCACATAGGTCTGTATGAATCAGATCCAACTTGTTCTCTACTGAATTGTGCTTGCTCCTGAATGATTTTCTCACATGCTTACCCATCACACATTCCATGCATATATTATCAACTAGCTTTGCTATGCTAGGTAGATCTCTTACTACCTTTATCTTGCTTATATTTACTATGTTATCAAAATTGATATGACATAGTCTTTTATGCCATAACCAACTATCATCAACTTTAGCAACAGAACAAATTGCCTCTGAATTGAGTTGGAAAACATTACCTTTAGTCTTTGAACCTAATGCAATCATAACACCATCCTTTTTGTTAATGATGCATTTGCTGTCTTTGCACTCCAACTGATAGCCTTTTTCAAGTAACTGATCAACACTAAGAAGGTTATGTTTCAAACCATCTACATAGAGAACATCATCAGTGTTGTTCTTTCCATCCAATGTGATATCTCATCTACCAATGATAGGTTTAGGAGTGTTATCTCCAAATCTAACCATGCCACCATCATATTTGTCTAGATGAACAAATCTATCTCTATCACCTGTCATGTGATGTGAACAACCACTATCTATAATCCAGTTTATCCTTATGTTAGCTTGTGAAATCAATGCTAGCTCTTGTTCCTTTTTCTCATCTTCATGATCTATCTTATTATTCATTTTATCTATAATAGCAATGAATCCATTTTTTTGTTCAGTTGAATCATCATCTGATACTCCATCTCTAGCATAGTAACATTCCTTTGAATATTTAGGCTTGTAGTCATTTTTGAACTTTCTAGCTCTTGTAGGACACTTAGATGCAAAGTGACCAATCTTATTACATGAAAAACATTTAAATGGAAATTGACCTTCATATTTTCCTTTTCCTTTATTTTCTCTTTTAGCAATCATAGCAATGAATTCATCTAGTGTTTTCTCTTCATTATCATCATCAAAATTACCAGAAGTGTTTACAGATTTCTTACCATGGACTGTTGCTTTGAAGGTTGTTCCACTTTTAGGTTCTATCTTCAATCTTGAAATTTTAAAAGCTGAGATTTTGCTAATCAAGGTCTCTCTCTTGAAATTTGATGTAAGTTGCATGGTCTCATCAAGGATGTTGATCTTGTTTTCATATTTTGGAGTTAGAGTAGTCATCAATTTATCCATGATGTCTTCCTCTGAGATCTCTCCACCATTGTTCCTGATTCCAGCAACTGCTTCATTGATCCTTTGATTGTAAGCTTTGATTTTTTCTTTAGGGAGCATCTCTAATGCATTGTATCTTTTCTTCCATGTCTTTCTTCATGCATTGTTTTCTTGTTTATCTCCTCCAAACATGTCTTCTAGGTGCTTCCATATCTTGTAGGCCGTGTCTACTTTCTTTATCTTTGAGAAATCACTATCAAAAAGGGTGTTGATAAGAGCTTATTTGGAAATTGCATTCTAATGGAATAAATCCTTCTACTTACCAGTAACATCATCCTTTGCAAGATCTGCTAGAGAAGGGATCTAAACTTCTTTGATAGCTACTTCAAAAAATTTAAAAGAAATGTACTACAAATGTGTCATCATCTTGTTCTTCCAATCAAGATAATTCTATCCATCAAAATTAGGACTATCTTTTCTAAAGAATTCCATATGATCAACCTCAAGCTGTTAAAATTTCTCTCTGAGGCACTTGGCTTTGATACCAATTGTTGGAATAGTCCCAAGAGATAACTAAGAGGGGGAGGTGAATCAGTTATCTAAAAGATTCAATTCTTTATCTAATTAAGTATACTGAAACATAAAGCATAAACACAATGAAAGAACACTTGAACAAAACACCAATATTTTGGTTACAGGGAAGCCAAATAGGTAAAAAAACATGGTGCAAATTGACACCCACTAGTATTCTGTACTAGTGTATTATGATCCTTGTTAGAAGATCCTTAACCCTGTTGGGAGTTGCTTTAAAATGTATTTAGTATAGTAGACCTTGTCAAGGGTTGGACCCTATTAGGATTATTTTACAATTAACCCCATTAGGGGTGAGGATGCACTATCCAAGAGAACACTGCTCAAATGGGTGAAGGCTACAACCTTCTGAATAATAGATGCACACTATATCTGGATCTTGGTGAACTACGCTTTGACCTACAATCTAGATCAGTTTCAATGTATAGAAAAAATACTTTACTTGGTCACGTAGACCTTCTTCTGATGGTTCAACACTTCACACACTTTGCTCTACTCTTTCCAATCAACCATGAACCACAATCTAGCAATCACAAATAACTGCCTATAAATATCTTTCCTCTAAATGATATAATCATGTCATCATGTTAGAACCACCTTGAAATCATATTAGAGAAGCCATAAAAAATTCTAATAATGTTTCATTCGGCTCTACTAAGCACGCAACTCATTATGGGACATGTCCAATAAGATAATTGTAGACGCGCACTACACACTGTCGGCTCTACCAAAATAATTGGATCTTTCTCCTCAAGCTGAATTACATCATGCACTCTTAACCAAACATTACTAACTCTTCTCCAAGCACTAATCCAAGGGCACATATTGAAATGATAGGTGCAACTCTTGGACCAATATAATCTCTGTCGGCTCTTCTAAATAAACACAGGAAACTACTACTAGTTAATAACAACTATATAACTTCACTTCTACTAATCATAAGACTCTGCATACATGAATGTAACATCACTAGCATGTCTCCATCACATATCTAAATGTACAAGGATCCACGATAATTGTACAGACAATCATTCATAGAACACTGCCTATTACTCTATTACGAACACTATTGACACAAGATGCTATATAATTGTCAGTACTAATAGTTAATCTCTGCATCCATGATATCATTCTAATATCATGTTCATGCTACATATACTTAAAGCTTACTACATAAATCTTCCATGCATGCTACTTACCATATGTTGTCATCAATGACAAACATACAGTCAGCACTGGCTTGCTGGAAAATCTCCAGCAACTCCCCCATAGAGGAAGTACCAACATCCAGTCCAAAAGAAAAATAAGGCTCATATAACACTAGATGGATGCAATAATCTACATCACTTCTCAAACGTAGGTTGGGGCATAACCACAAGCATACCTCTCAAATACTCAATTGTATCCTTCGGCAAAGGTTTTGTAAATATATCTGCTATCTGCTCCTTTGTACTTATGTACTCAAGTCTAACTTCTTTCTCTGCCACTTTCTCTCTTACCACATGATATTTTATCTCTATATGCTTTGTCTTAGAGTGTAACACAAGATTCTTAGACGTACTAACTATGCTAGTGTTATCACAATGTATAACAATAGGCTCAACAAATTTTACTCCTATATCCTTTAGCATTTGCTTCATCCAAATTATTTGGTTACAATTGTTTGTTGCTACCACATACTCTACTTCTATTGTGCTCTATGAAATACAATTCTTCTTCTTGCTTATCCAAGAGACCAATCTTCCTCCAAGGAAAAATGCTCCACTACTGGTGCTCTTTTTTTCATCAACAATACCTCCCCAATCAACATCTATATATGCACATAGGGTAAAATCATCATATTTTTCATACCACAATCCATACTCAATTGTGCCTCTTAAGTACCTTAGTATCCTATTTACTACTACATAATGTGATTTTTTGGGTTCATCTTAAAATCTTGCTACAATTCCAACTGCATGTGTTATATCAAGTCTTGTATGAGTCAAATATTATAATCCTCCAATCATAGATCTGTACTTCTTTTGTACCACTACAGGAGTATCATCTATGCTAGATAAATTATGTCTAGCTACCATAGGTGTTCCAACTGGTTTACAGTTCTCCATTCTAAATCTCTTTAATAAATCATTTAAGTATTTTGTCTAACTTACAAATATACCATCACTATTCTGTGTTATCTACAATCCTAAAAAGTACTTCATTTCACCAATAATACTCATTTCAATTCAGTCTTCATTTCATTTACAAATTTATCACTGGCTTCATCTTCTCCTCCAAAGATAATAGCATCAACAAAAATAACAACCAACAAACCATTTTCAATTTTCTTTGTGTATAGGTTGCTATCAACTATGCCTTTTGTAAATCCTAACTTTAACAAATACTTATCCAATCTCGCATACCAAGTTCTAGGTTCTTGCTTCAATCCATATAAAGCTTTCTTTAGTTTACATACCATATATCCTTCTTGAGTTAAAGGAAAACCTTGAGGCTAATTAATGTAGACTTCTTCTTCCAATTCTCCATTCAAAAATGTTGACTTTACATCCATCTGATATACTTTGAATTTCTTGTAAGCTACATAGGCCAAAAACATTCTTACTAATTCAATTCTTGTTACCGGTGCAAAATTTTCTTCATATTCAATTCCTTGCTGTGAGTATCCTTTACATACTAGTCTTGCTTTGTTCCTTACTACTTCTCCTTGTCCATTCATCTTGTTTCTAAATACACATTTTTTTCCTATAACATTCTTATCTTTAGGTATCGAGACCAATTCCCATGTCTTGTTCTTTTCAATCTGATCTAGTTCTTCTTTCATGGCTTTAATCCAATGTTCATCTTCATAGGCTTCAGTAGTAGATTTAGGTTCAATTTGAGAAATTAAACACAACTATTCTTGTACCTTATTCCATGTCAGAACTCCTCTATCTATGCTTCCAATAATATGCTCATAAGGATGATTCCTTGATACATTCTTGTTAGGTGTCAGTGTCTCAGATCTCACTTCAGGTGTCAGTTCTTCAATGATCTCACTATGGCTTTCATTCAATAAATCATTGTTAGTTTCATAAAATAATTCAGTAGTCTCTAGATTAGGTCTAGGATGAATTCTTTCATCTGATTCATAATCAAGCATTCTTTCTTAAATTTTGAACTTTTCATCAACTTTAACATTTGCGCTCTCAACAATAGTCTTAGTTCTCTTATTGTAACATCTATAAGCTTTTCTCTTCAATGAATATACAAGAAATATACCTTCATCACTTCTAGGATCAAACTTTCCAATGTCATCATCTCTCTTAATATAACATTTCCTTCCAAAAATTCTAAAATAATTAACAGATGGTGCATGTCCAAACCATAGTTCATAGGGTGTCTTGTCTGTGCTTTCTCTGATTTGTACTTAGTTCATTGTATACATAGTTGTGTTCACTACTTCTCTCTAGAATATCTTCACCAAGTCATTCTCAAATAACATAGCTCTTGCTGCTTCAGTCACTGATATGTTTCTCCTTTCTGCAATACCATTTTGTTCAGGTGTCCTAGGGGCTTAAAATTATCTCTTAATACCATTCACTTCACAAAAAGTGTTAAATTCATTTGAAGTAAATTCTCCACCTCTATTTAATCTCAAATGTTTAATCTTCATTCTAGATTCATTCTCAACTTTGCTCTTAATGATCTTAAACTTATCAAATGCTTCAAATTTTTCTTTAAGAAATGCAATCCACATCATTCTTGTAAAGTCATCAACAAGAATCATAAAGTACCTTTCTCCATAGAATCCTCTAGTCCTTGTAGGACCCACTCAAATCTGTATGAACAATCTCCAACTTCTCTTCTGTTGTAAACTTCTTGCTAGGAAATGAGCTTCTCTTCTATTTAGCCATCACACATTCCTTGCAAATCATGTTAGTAGGCTTCATAATTTTAGGAAAATCTCTTACTAAAAGTGTGGTACTCACTTTCACAATGTTATCAAAGTTTATATGACAATATCTTTTGTGTCATAACCAACTGTCATCAATCTTAGCAATCAAACATGTCATCTTAGTAGGATTCAACTAAAATACATTGCCTCTAGTTCTAGATCTAGTACCAATCAAATTTCCATCTTTGTCTTTAATTACACAAGTTTTCACAGTAAACCAAACTTGATATCCTTTATCAACTAACTATCCAAAACTTAAAAGATTATGTTTCAAACCATCCACAAAGTAAACATCATCAGTATTAGTCTTTCCATCAAGAGTAATAGATCCTATACCTTTAATCAAACAAGGTGCATTGTTTCCAACTCTAACAACTCCTCCATCATAATTGTTAAAATATATGAACTTTTTCATGTCTCTAGTCATATGATGTGAACAACCACTTTCTATAATCCAATTAGCTTTCTTTTCTACTTGAGAAACTAAAGCCTTTTCTTCCTTAATTATAGTTTTAGGATTTTATTCTTTAATTGCTACAAATCCTATATCATCATTATTCTCAGTATCAATTTCACTCAAGGATTTCTCCAAACTAGCTTCAAGTTCTTCATCATTTGCATAGTAACATTCTTTAGATCTTCTAGGATTAAAGTTCTTCCTATACTTCTTAACTCTCTTAGGACATTTAGATGCAAAATGACCAAATTCTTGACAAGTCCAACATTAAAAAAAATTCTTACTATCTGGTTCTCTTTTCACAAGCAAGGCAATACCTTCTTCAATCTTGCTATCTTCTTCATTTCTAGATCTACTATTGCTAGCATAATCTCTACTCACACTGATGCTTCTTGACAAAGTAGGGTGAACACTAAGTGCACTGAATGCTATTTCCATTCTAGGTAAGTCTCCTGATAGCCTCAGGTTCATCTCTACTACTTCCAATCTTCCAAGAAGAGTCTCTTTGGTAAATTTCATAGTACAAAGAATAGCTTGTTCAATGATCTGTGTTGTTTGCTTAAGTGCAGGAGTCAATATCCTCATAATTTTCCATATCATTTCATTCTCTATCTTGGTTCCACCACAAGATTTTATACCTACAATAATCTCTGACATTCTACCAATATAGCTTCTAATGGATTCATCTTCCATCATTCTTATATCTTCAAATGCACATATCAAATTATGTAATCTGATTTTTTTTTGCATGTTCATCACCTTCAAAAGTAGAGTGTAAAACTAACCAAATTTCATGAGATGTTTTCAAGTATTTTACTTGATTGTACTCATTTTATGGAAGGCCTGACAAGAGTGCTTCTCTGGAAAGTATGTTACACATGAATAAATCTCTTTCCTCATTAGTACATGCTTTAATGTTATCCTCATCAATGATAGTCTTCTGATTCTTTGTAATCAACCAATAACCTGGTCCTAAACAAAGTAAATGTGTCTTCATCTTTTTTTTTCAGCTATCAAAATTTACTCCATCAAACTTAGGGCTTTCTTTCCTTAAATTTTCCATGGATCTCCTTAAGTTGTTAAACTTTTCCTTCAAGGACCTTCTACTCTCATTCCAATTGTTAGAAAGTAAAGTCCACCAAGATAACTTAGAGAGGTGGGGGGGGGGTGAATCAGTTATTTGATAAATAAAACTTTTACCAACCTTAATAGATCTTAAACATGTAAGAAAAGTAATCAACAACCATATAAAGATATACATACATAATAACATAATGACACAAGATATGTTGACTACAGAACCTCTTGATCAAATAGTAAACCCCGATGGGAATGATGCCCATGAAATATGTACTAATATGAAAGATCCTTGTGAGAGGATGGACTCTATTAGGAGTCTTATGAAATACATTTAGTACATATGAGTCCCTATTAGGAGACTTTGAATCCCTGTTAAAATATTCTAACTCTATTAGGAGTTGTGGAAGACAGAAGGACCCATTCCCTAAACAGCTTCAGGGTAAGATCACTGAACTCACTGTCTAACTAATATTTGTATTAATCAATAGAATAATACCAAAAGATTAATAATCTCAAAAATTCAATACTCCTTCTCTGTTTGTGCCAAACCGCACCAACTGCTTCTTCAGATCTCAGTACTTCGCATATCCTCTTTCAACAATTTCACTTTCACAATTTCTTCATACACACTTACATTCATTACACTAAATTTTACAATAAGAAATACATTCCTTCCTTTATACCACACTCAAGTAATTACAAATGAGTTGGCATACAAATTACAAAATAAAAGTTTCCACACATTACATCAAAATTACACAAAACTGTCAGCTTCCAATCAATATAATTCTTCACTCGTATGACCTCAGATCTTGTGCTATCATCCACATCACTATCAACATGTCTTCAACTACTCTCTAAATGGACATAACCAGATTCAATCCCGATTAGGAGATATCATTCGATTTCCACAAACTGCTACACAAGAACACTACCTGAATACTGCTTCCACTGAAATGCTCATAACTTCCATGAATAAATGAATTTCTATTTGTGCTCTTAACCATGATCTTATAACACATCATAGAGTAACTCCTCAACATCACATAGCTTCATCTTCAATATCCCAAGTGTGCTAACTCAAACACTGTCTGCTTCTCTGTAAATCTCCAAAAGATCACTATGTTGGCATCAATGACAATCATAGTCATGAATGCAACAACTGCTATAAAATGGCTACTAATACTCCTTCATAGGATATATTCAGCATTCATTCTTAATAGTTCTATGGTGGAGGGATATATGGTATACCAAAATATGGTGTACGTTACTGAATATCTTCCTAAGCCTACAACAAAGATCCATATAGATTGCATTTGGGATCACGACAACATTAGAAAATTCAAAGTGGAGTACTTGGTGGGGAAAGGTAGAATGAGGAAAGTGAGAAGTAATCAATTATAAGATGTTAATTTAGCTATTAATTAATTCTTAATCTTCAAAATTAATCATTTGTAAGTCGTCTATTTATTTTTGTACAGCTACTCAAGAGTGGGATGCAATACATTTGTATATTGCAAATAATCAAGATTGGATGATGGTATGGATTGAGCAATGTCATCATTTAGGTCACACATTTACATGGCAAGTTGTGTCTTCATTGGTTAATGAAGCTCATCGTAACAAATATCCAAATGTTACGCAAAGGGAAATAGATTTAACATATGGTTTAAGAGATTTATAGGTATGTATAAATTTTTTAATCACCTGTACGTTTATGAACTCTCAATGAAATGATTTATACATGTTTGACATATTTTTATAGGTCAAACACCACAAGGCTATGTTTTGCAATGGTCATAAATTTCACATCAAAAATTTGGATGACACAAAGAAAACTTGTGATTCTTGGATAAGTGCAATCTTTCAGGTGACTAATATTTTGTCTAAAAATGACTTACATCCTCGAGAGTCTGAAAATTGATACTATGGCATTTTGGATGATATACTTGAGTGTGAATTTAAATCCTTCAGATTAGTTCTCTTCATCATTAGATGGTATAGGATATGAATTAATCAAAATGATCCTAATAGAACTGTTATTGAACATGACAATAGATTTTCAATGATTAATACAAGTGGTTTGAGCTAGTTGAGGATGAGCCCTATGTTCTTCCAAGTTAATTTGAGTAGGTATTTTACTTAGAGGCTCCACATAAATCAAGTTGGTCATTTTTTTTAGACATGATCTAAGAGTAAGGCCGATGAGGTATAATGTGATGGAAGAAGAAGATTGCAAACAATCAGAAGATGATGTACATGATGATCACGAATGATAGTTAGTCGATAATGTTCTTGATTCAACTTTTCTTGAAGAAGAAGAAGATGATGACAATGATGATGCTACTGATGATGATGATGATGATGATGATGATGATGATGATGATGATGATGATGATGATGATGATGATGATGATGATGCTGATGATGTTGATGCTGATGATGATGACAATGACAATGAAGACGATGACAATGATGGTGGTGGTGCTGATGTTGACGACGATGATGATCATGGTGATGAGTTGGATGAAGAAGAAGATGAATGACATGAATGAAATGCACAGTTACATGATCACTTCTTAATCTACTTAATATTGATTTCTTGATAGAAAAGTATAGTTATGTGATCAATGCTTAATCTAATTAATTCATGATGTACCTTTTAATGTTTTTAATTCATATGGGATACTTATGGTTTTTAATGTACTTACTATGTATTTTTGAGTATATGTATCATGAATTTTTTAGCTAACATAAGATAATTGAATTACATATGTAGGTACCCAAACCCCTTTCACAAGCATCCTACACAGTCTCATGGATCGACAGGTATAAGTCAATACACCCTATAGAGATTAATGTATTTCACAATTTGCAAAATATCTCTTATTACTTGCTATCTCTCTCATTTGATGGAGTGTAGGTAGTAGAAAATAGGTATTTATCAGATGTGTCTTCCTCGAGCGAAGTAAATATAGGAATGAAAGAAGAAAGTGAGTCATGTAGTATGTCTTGATTAATTAGGAAGATCAACTAGAGGTCAAAAGACTAGAAGGAAATTCAATAAATGCATGAAATTTTTCCTTGCTCAAGGGGGGTCATGTTCTTATGATGATGAGAGAAAATCCAACATGGAGGTGCCCTCTAGGTACCAATATCTATAGAAACAATGGGTCCCCAAGGAACTTCCTCCAATAAACACTAATTTTAGTGTTAAAGGCAAGATATATTGCATTGCACCATCGTCAATACATGGTTTGGGCCTATTTTCCATGGATGGCATAAAGGTCTCTTACAAAAAAGTTGTCGAATTAATGGAGTATGTTGGACCTTGTTATGATTACAAAAGTTGGATGCAAATTGTTCAATATAAAAAAAGTATGTGTAGGTATGCACTCTCGGCAAATTATATTCAATAAAAAGACAATGAGAAAAGTAAAAGAGTGGCTATATACATTGACAGAAGGCCAAAAGCATTAGGGAATATTGTAGGTTTTATAAATAGCATGCAACCTCTGTCAGCTATTAAGCAACTCAATTGTATAGTTGAGGCGCACAACGGAAATCATGTATTTGTATGTGCGATAAAATCAATACGTGCAGGGGAAGAGTTTCTTATTGATTACAATTTGAATCGCATAGATACAAACAATGTCACTATCGTGGGGGTGCATGTACGTAGTATGTACCATTAAATAATTGATTTTTTTTCCAATAACATCTAGAGATTCTACTCACCATCCATATCATCTCCATCATCATCTTCTAATGAAATTTATTAATCTAGTCATTTCTAATTATTGGTTAACTTTAAATAATAACACAGGGCCACAATATGGAGTAGCCACATAGAGAGGATAGTGATGATCCTATAGGAACTTCTTCCTAGTAGATAAACCTCTTTGTTATTGTACTACAAATTAGATAGAAGCAAAATGTTAAATAGTGATTTTTATTATGCTCTTTTCATCACTGTTTCAAATTCATTTTAATGGTGTTAGTAATATTGTTGTCACAAACAAGTGGTCAATAGAGAAAGGGAAAGGAACTTGCAATCCCTTAGGAGGAGTCCTTTGACGAGGACCTAGATGTTGATTTTAGTATCGTGATGACCTGGCCTCTACAATTTAAAAATGCCTCCAAAAAATTGGAAAAAGAGTGGCTCAATTGGCATCTATATTCCCTCTAACTCCTGAGTCACAAAAGAGGGCAACTAAATTGATGCACCTATCTCAAAATTATAGAGTAAGTAGTAATGTAATTTTTAATTATAACCAAAGTTCAATAATAGTTTTTATGTTATACTATCCTTTTATGTCATTAAAAAAATCAGCGGATGTGTTTCTTTTACAACTTTTTTTGCGTAATTTTTCTTTTACTACTTTTATTATACTCTAACAATCTTATTCTTCAGCACCCATCAATGATCATTTACTATCACTACCTCATATGATGACAGGCTCAGATGTACTGCATCCTGTAATGTCAGCAATGTGTAGCATGGCCACAGATGCCATGACACCACCTACTTGTACACATGATATTTTATTTTCTCTATCATTATATATATGTTTATTTCCCTTGAAGTATTTTTTCTTAGGGGAATTTCGTAATGGATTCAATTTATGAAATAGGAAATGCATCACTTGATGGTGAATTTGTTGGATGTACTTGTATTCCTAGTATGGGAACGGTGAAGGATTGCATATTGCTTGTGAGTGATGAAGAAGGATTTCCCTTGAAAATAGCAAAACTTTCAAGCACTTTAAAGATTGGACCTTTCTTTTACTATAATATCATATGTTATGACACCTTGCATTCAATATGAGAAGATTACATCTATTGTATTCTTATTTTATACTATTATATCCTTCAACTAATGATCCCATGATTATTTTGTAGGGAATGATGTTTTTTATGATAAACTTGGTGACTAGTGTTTGCAAATATTCAGGCCCACCATCTGTACAGGGTGGAACATCATATCCGAACTAAAACCCCAATCCACTATTTTGATTTCATATCATTGATAGGATAGTTATCATTACATCCATTTCTTAAACTATATTAAAGGTAATTTCACTTCATTTTTGAATCTAACACTATGTTTTTTCTTAAAAGGTGGAAAATCCAAGATATAAAGTTAAAGGATTCTCTCATACAGAGCATGACAAACTTATTTGGACCTCG
This sequence comes from Chamaecyparis obtusa, assembly GCA_027943335.1. Classification (NCBI taxonomy): domain Eukaryota; kingdom Viridiplantae; phylum Streptophyta; class Pinopsida; order Cupressales; family Cupressaceae; genus Chamaecyparis; species Chamaecyparis obtusa. The sequence goes on from BSBK01003412.1 coordinate 565,735, forward strand.
TGCATTTGAGAAGGGTAAGCTCCTTAAAAAATTTGGGTTATGTTTGAGGTATATTAGGCACCAATACAGGTGTACATTATCCAAAAACCTGAAGTACCAGCACCCCCCTTTCATTCCTAATTTAGAGTGGAAATGTCTTATTCTAGATGCGAACGAGAAAAATGAAATAAAAAAAGGAATTACACTCTAGATAACAAAATAAGGTATGTGATACTATTAAGAATGTAATTGTGTACCTAATACTCTTCATATTTATGTGAACTAACATATTACAATCTCTTCATAGATTTCCTGACACATCAAAGGAAACAAAGGCAAGACTACAAAAGCATGGGCAACACAAGCTAGGCTCCGACAGTTATTCCAAACTTGCTGCACGAGTTGTAAGCATTAATATTATCAGATTTATATGAGGAAAACTACAATCTGTAGATGACTTTTAACACTGAAAATAATAATTTGATCTTTATAATATTTATTTATAATTTGCAATCTTTTTTGTTTTGATGAAACAATGAAATAAAATTTGATGATACAAAGAAAAAATGTAGGGTGCAAAGTTCAATATAAGTCTCATAGAAGAGGACAAGAGAATTGGTTTCCAACAAGGCTATAAAGCTGTGGCAGAAAGAATAAGAAGTGCACAAGGTTCTACTGATGGATCCATTGTGGTAAGTAAGCTAAATGATGATTATTTCAAATTTAATTATTTACCAATTAGTTTATTTGATGTTAAGTTCCAACATAAAGTGAGTATATTTGTTTTAAGTAAGAAAACAATGATAACATGAATGCGTATGAAATTGGAATGCATCCTACTGATTCTAGTACACAACCTGTGCGTGATGATGACAATGAGGATGTGCATCACAGTGATAGAGGTATACATTTGCTATTCAATTTTTATATGTAATTATTAATACAAGTAAACATCATAAATGGATTGGTGTAGTAATACAAATTTAATTACAAATGGCATTTGGATTAATGTAACAATTTTTATTGCAACTGTAGAGAGTGTAGAGGACTCTGTTAATGAGAAAGTTGAGGTTGAGGCTGAGGCTAGACAAATTGATCTCAAAGTTGATGATGTGACTAGATCAAGTAAAGAGCTATACGATTATGGCCTTTAAAGTACTGAAATACTTGTAACAAATTATAATAAAATGTTTTTAATTTAACCCTTTTATATGTTATTGCATATGACCCCCCTTTGTATAACCAGAGAACTAGGCGTGCATTGAGATCTAATGAGAGGGGTGATGATCATGATGATATTGATGCTCCTCTTAGCAATTACTTCTTAAAAATGAGAAACCAAAAGAAAAAAAAGAAATGATTGTCATCTATGCACCTTAATTGATAATGACTGATTTTTATATGCCAATGAATTTAGTTATGTGCTATTGAATGTTCATAAATTTTATAATGTGTTAATGAATGTTATCGTGTGATAATTAACGAATGTTACATTTTATTAATGGATGAAATAATGAATGAATGTTAGATGTTAATGGGGAATTTAGAGTGATGTTAGGGGCGGTGGGGTCAAATGAGCTTCCACCTTCATGTGGTTGGCTCTATTTAGTAAAAAATATAAACCTATTCTCGAAACAAAGTGAAGCTCAATAAGGTTATTCCTTATATAGGGTCTCAAATGTAGCCTTTATCCCACTCTCAACATTGCAAGGCTTCAAGTGGTATCCTGAGATTGGTTTCTCCATCTCCCACTAACATCTTATCCTTCAACTAGTCACAGTCACTGGTTAAATGTCCCTTGCTTACCTTAAAATAATAAAGTGAATGAAATAAGTGTGAGAACGATATCAAAAGTGATTAAAAAAAATTATTTTCTACCTTTCCCAATCCAAATCACATCTAACTTAAGTGCAATGATTCACTATTACTTTGACTGATCCACAGGACAGTGGGTTACTAGAGTTGCAGAGAATTTAATCTTTTATTGATAGTCCTCTTCTTCTTCATTTCATAAATCTTAGATCATACCTCTCTACCTTCTCCTCATGGATCCAATCCAAAAATACATTAACTCTCCAAATAACCCGAGAGTAACCATCCAACTAATTCTAATTGTCTTTTAATAGTCAAAACTGACTATCACTAATAAAACACAAGAAAATGTTGTCAAGTTGAAAAAAAAGTTGTCAACTCAACAACACAATACCCATAGCCCATTATAAAGACTTATAAAATGTTTAAAAACAACCTTTGGTAAACCAAATTAGGCTTATATTGCCAAAATAGGAAATTTACAAGTTTTTGCATTGTTAGTGCTTTTAAAAATATTTAAAGGATCTAATGGCCTTATTACATCCTTTTAGACCCTTATAGGTCATTTCCATAATCCCCTAACCTAGGATCAATACATATCCATTCCTAGTGACCCCTAGGTACCTTTTAGGCTTATCAATGCCCATAAGGCTTACATTCAAGATTTGATTACAATATGATCAATATGTGATCCAAACAACATTACATGACCATTATTGGTCTAATAAATAATCTAATGACCCTTGAAGGCCATATTGTCTTCAACTCCATCCAAGGATATATTAGTCATGACCCTAGTGCACTCTATGGCTCCTGCCTTTGACCTTGATGCTCCTGCACCATTGATGATTCAAGTTCCTATTTTGGGTTGATTTGGAAAATAACTCCCAATGAACCTACTTGCTTACAAAAAATATTGGTAAAACACAAGAGGCTATGCAAAATTAAGCAATGATCTATGGTACAAGGCACCTTGGCAAAGGCATGTAAAGAGAGTCATGTAAACTCTGAAGGTCAAATGATCTTGAAAGATCAAGAGTTGAACGTAATTGGACTTATGGGTTCATTATTCACTATTTTGCAAGGGTGTGAGACATTTCATTATTCACTACAATTCCATATAGGCTTTTCATTGCATGGTATGTAGTAATTACGGGGAAGCTTGCAATAATGAAGTGCAACAGTTGATCTATTGGTTTCCATTTGTGTTTTAGGATATACTTTATAAGCTACCACTAGGTAGGTTCCAAGAAGATATCATTGATTTATAGTTTGGATCTAGATTATCGATTCTTTCTATCTATATCTGGTAGTATCAGAGTGACAATTTATGCTATACTAATCACATAAGCATAAAATATTGATAACACATGAGTAATATCCTAGGGCTTTCCCAAACAATCACTTCCACACCTTTCTAGATCCCTTCAATGGATCAAACAACATACTATGACCATAAAATGATCATCTATGCAAAGAAATAAGGTCCTCTAATGGACCAATCATCCATACCTTGACTTTACCCTCTACAAGTGACCCCCAAATCAGGCTATCCAAGTAATCAGTGAACTAACTTGCACATCTCCTATCTGCCCTGCATTCAACACAATTAAAACCTCATAATATATGATAATAAGCCTTTAAGATTCCATTCCCTTCAAGGAACACTCTTTATCATCACTCTTTCACAATATTTCACTATTTCCTATACAGACTGGTTAGGGACAATCATCCATAAACAGGGCTCAAACCCCTCCATTGATCTCAAAGACCCTTGAAAACATTAAGTAATGAAACATAGCATCAAGGCTAACCATACCACTTCTTTACACCAAGGTTATAGGATTTCAAGATTAACCATACCTCTTTATTCTTTACTAATAGCAATCTATCCAAAGATGCAATAACTTCTTACTTCCAATATCCCCTCAAGGACTCACCTTATAGGCTGCCCCAAATGCACCTAGTGCCTCCCATACACCATATTCTCATATAAGACTTCAATGTTCCTTCTAACTCCCTAAAACATCTCCTCATGGCCTATCTACCATGTTCCATTAACCCACTAAACCTAGAAAACCAATCCCTTCCCCAACTCACATCATTAGCCCTTAAAGCTAGTGGCCCACACTAGTTTGTATTTTTCCTTTTTCTCCCACATTTCCCTTAAACAAATCAAAAAAGTAAAGATAGTTTCAGATACCCTTTTGGGATCTTTAAATCCTCCCCAAGATTTAGTATTGACTCCTTTGGACCATACCCAAGATTCAATACCGTAGCACACCCTCACTAGGCCTAATCCTTCCCCATTTATAAAAAAACTCACAATCCCACTTACTCTCCCAACTTCAAAGGGTTAAAAAGTCCTTCTAGGGGTTATAAAACAACCAATTTTAACATCACCAAGACTCCACCATTAACCTATGGCTTTAGCCACTAAACCCTCACTCCTAGGGTCACACATCCTAGGGTCTACTCAACAAGACCTCTAAACTCATCTCCAAATCAAAAAAAATACACAAAAATTTCAAAAATGTTCCCCCCATATATAATCCATCACTAAATCCTTTCTTCCTCGAAGCAGTCCATCGAATGCATCCCACAAATCCATCTCTTCTCCAATTCTTTGAACACTAGTTTCTTTGCAACTCTCTATGACTTGGACATTCTCCACATTAGGAAATCCTTGAACTCTCTCAATGAGTTCCTTCTATAGTAGTCCCCTCTCTACAATAAGCCTTTTGACAAGCCACACAACCCTTTGCTTCATCCTCTTATGCCAACTTGTGGCATCTTTCCTCAACTCTGTATTCAAGATCTTTGACTCCTCACTCTCTAAGGTCCCTATCATCTTTGAGACCTCTAGAACTTCACCTTCCCAATGCCATCCTTCTTGGCATTCAAAAACTTCATCCATGGCTTCTTTCATAGCCCTTTCTTCTCTGTTGTTGGACTACGATCCTAGATTTTAGCAGGTTCAGTTATTGAGGATGCCTTACTCATGGGTGCTGATTACTACGAAGTATCATCTCTTTCTATCATGCTTTTCTTTTTAACTTTAATTTTATTTTTGTATTCCCAATGAAGTAATATTCATGTTAAGAAAATTTTGTATATATTTTCTTATCTTTTCCTTAGATATTTTCCTTGATACTCTTACCTCAAATTCAAGAATTCATTGAACTTAATATTTATATGATTATGTGCAGACATATGAAGAGAGAATATTGCTTTCAGGAAAAGGGGGTGTCCCAATTGGCATTGAAAGAGATAGCAATGTGAAAAGGGTAATTATTGACAAGAATGTTCAAATATGAGATAATGTTAAGGTATGGTTATTATCTTTTTCTTGCCCCTAGCATCTAGAAAGGAGAATGAGGTATATTTATCATATTTTCTAAAGGTTTTTATACTTGATTAACTTTAAAGTTGTTGTTTGTGGGTCATATTATCAACAAGGATGGTGTGCAAGAAGCTACAAGGTAAACATATGGTTACTTCATAAAGAATGGCATTGTAACTGTTATCAAAGATGCATTGATTCCTAGTGGTACTGTCATTTGAAATCATGTACCTGTATGCAATAAGTAAGTGAAATAAATTATAGACATCAACATCATGTACTTGTACTTAGTTAAATGTCTTGATTTTAAATGAAAGAAAATTATATTTATAATATTGGACATGTTTATTTTATAATTGTTGTGCTACTAAGCTATTCTTATGAGCTCATATAAGAACCATTGATTACAGATATTCTTATGGAATATCTATGGTTCTCATTTTAGTTAAATTGGAATATCTATTGGTTGTGCATGTCCTTGAGTGCATTATTCATGGCACACACAAAAGAAGAAAACCAAATATGTCTG
>BSBK01003413.1:727500-742500 GCA_027943335.1 Chamaecyparis obtusa
TTCACAAGGTCATAACAACAAACATAAATCCTTCCATTTTCTTTCACAAAAAAAACACCCTTATGACCCCCAAAATAGAATACACAAGAATGGTAACATGGATTCCCATACATCCATGCCTCATCCCCTTCCTCCTTGAGGAAGGACTCTACACTAGATGGGAATTACCAAATCAAGCCCTTCACCCATCAAGACTCTCTTCCCTCCCAAGGGTGATTCTGGCCTTGCAAACCCCCCAAAAAATACAAACACTAAAAGAAAAACTAGTAAATAAACATAACAAGAAAGTTATGAAAATATACTTCAAGCTTCACAAAACCTCACAAACACATTGTTGGTACTCAAAATGCAGTTTTGAGGTACCATGTCAAATTTTGGTTTAAGTGCTCATTTTTGGCTTTGTATTGCATGCTAGTATGGGAATTTTTGGAGTCATATCTTGAGGTCTATGTGTTCGGTGCTTTGCATTCATCTCATCAAGTTGTTTGGAGTCCTTAGATGGCATGTTGAAATGGGTTTGCATCATTTCATTCCCAGAGGGTCTCAAAATCAGAAAATTGCCAAGTGTAGAATTCACCGGGAAGGGCTACTTTGGGATTGAATATCTTGAAATCTGATAAGTGTCATGAAATTCTGAGCCTAGCGTCTTGTTGTATACATTACGTACTCTCTATGTGTCCAGTTTCAGGTCTCTGTGATAAATTTTGGCCCCGTTTAGTCATCCCCTTCCGGAGGTGTTTTCTTAGTTTTGCACTTGTGCACTTGTTCAATTATTCTCGGAGGCCCTGTTTGTGGAGCTATATCTTTTTCCCGATGATTGGAAATAAAGTGATGGTCATGTGCCTGTATTTTAAACAAGTTTTACTTCATCCCTGTCAGTTTGCAGCTCAAGACGAATCCATTGGATGAGTTTCCCAATGCGATTCCATTTGCAGTTTCTGCTGTTTGTAAAGAGTGTGAAGTGCACCAGTTTGCCAAAGGTCAACTTTGCTCGTTTATAAATTTTGACCAGTCAAACTTATCAATGAAATTATTGTTGGTCTACATTGCAAAGTTGACATATTACTTCCAATTCAGATTTGAGCTTTTTGCCAATCCAATTGATATCTTTTTGAAGGCAATTCCAAATTGAGCTTTCCATTGTTTTCTACATTTTCTGAGTATGTCTCTGCAAGTCCTGATTTTTATGAAGTTATATATCTTTCCGGATTGACTCCCAAATCCAGATGATGATTGAATCATGTTTTTTATATCTCAATGAACTTCCGTGCCAGTTTGTAGCCTCCTCAGACTCTATTTGGTATTTATGTCAGAGTGATTCCGAAGGCAATTTATTACTTCTAACGGTGGGTTTGCAGAACATAATAACAGTGCCAACTTTGAAGGTTAATATCTTTCGGCTCAGTTGCTTTCAAGAGATTCCATTTTTTAAAATACTTGTTTGTATGACAGAGAATAGGCTCGTTCAGTGCCGGGGCCGGGTCAGGTGATTATGTCAGTTTTTAAAGCCAGTTCTAGGGCCATCTTATATGATTTTTGCAAGTGCAGATAGAATTGGTTTTAAAGTGGCCATGTCTGGTCATTGATATCTTTCAGCTCGGATCTCTTCGTGAGTTTTTCCTCTGACCAACGTACTGTGATGTTCGAATTCAACATGTATGCTTAGTGGCACCCTCTTGTTAGGCCATTTAGTCAGTTTTTAAGGCCATTTTCAGGAGCCAGTTAGTGCTTTTTGACAGATTTATAAGAGGTGTAAAGAATGGATGATATGGTTGGATTTTTTGATGTAATGAGTTTTTAAAATATGCATATATATACTAGATTTGATTTGAGAGGGGTGTAGGTTCTGCATCAGTCTATTGTATTTTGCAGTTTGCCAGTCACGTTCTTAAAATACTTTTCACGTGATTGTGTGAAATGGGACGTTTCTGAATTTTTGGAGTCTGAGTTGCTACTGATCAGTCACATTTAAGCATCCTAGTAGGTGGTCGATCATCCAATTGGCATGGTGTTCAAGCATAGGTGCTTATGTGTTGTTCTCTGCAAGCACGTGAGATGATGTTTAGGGTGGCGGTTTCATTTACAAGCCATTGTTGACAGCTATAAGATACATTAGCAACTTCTCTAGTCGTTTCTTGTAGCTTTGATGGCTTTATCCATTCTATGGACATTGAGAAAGAAGTATTCAACATGGTATACAATAGTGTCGACAATCTTTTTGCTATCTGCACTCCGCTATTTAGTTATCAATCTCTTTATTTTGCTGAGGGGCATTGTGAAATGAAGATGCTAGATTGGAGAGTAGGAAGTGTTCCAAATTCCTATAGTTTACATGAGAAAAGAATAAATAATATAGATTTTAATCCTTAGAAGCCGTATCTGGTATCAACAAGTTCAAATGATGGCACAGCAAGAGTTTTTGATTTGAGAAATCTGAGAACAAGCAATAATGAAAGTCTGGTTACGATGCAGCATAAAAGTAGTGTATCGTGCTTACTTTTCTCCAAATGGAAACTATCTTGCGACCTCAAGCTATAATAACTGTGTGCGAATATGGAGCGGATTTGATTCAGAGAATATCGTTGTTAGATATCACTACAATCCTCAATGTAATTTCAGAACCCACTAATTACAAGTCAAGGCAAAAGTGAATGCACCGCAAATGAAGAAGCCACCTATGCCAAAGAGCTGCTAGCACACTAAAGAATAGAAAATAGAGGGAGCCTTGTGTGGTGTTGTAGAGGGGTTGTCAGCATAGACACAAAATGGAGATCGCTAGCCATGCAAAACACATTGCAAAGAGGAGCTTCACGCTTTTAAAAGGGGTACTGGCACTATTTTGAAAGGCACAAGTGAGTAAGACTATTGTGAAATTATGTGAAAAGGGAACCATGTCCTGCACAAGGTGTGAAGGGACTAGTGCAAATTTGAATAAGGATACTAGTGCCTAAAATGTCATCACGCACCATTAGAGGTTACGCATGCCAAAGGTTACATATAGGACAGGAGAATGAATTTGTATAATGTGATGCCAGGCTTGCGGTATAAGGGAAAGCCCGTGCTTTACTTGCTCCAAATGAAACATTGCCAGCACATTATGGAGGGCCTTGCCTTGTGTGAATAGTTGGGAGGTGTATTCAAAACAAAGGGTTCCTCACGCTATGAAATAGAAGTGGCTTTTGCTTTGCATTGCACGAGCAATATGGGAAGAGATTTGGGAGTTCCCTGTAGACGTTAATCAGTGCAAGCCATTAACTGGTGTCCAGCACTTGGGATTGGAAGCTCACTGTTATGGTATTTGCTTGCAAAGAAAAACAATGCAAACAGGAACCAGAAACTAACTTGGAGGTCACACGCAATGAGCCCGACATGAATGCGTAAGGTTTGAAGGGGAATTTGTGAGCATTGTGGCATGCGGCATGCCCTTTGTGTATAGTTAATAAGTGCCCAAAACAAACAAGTAAACTTGCATGCTGGGAGCTATGTGGCTCAATGTTTGCGGGGTTATCCATTTTGGCAATGTCCCACATTGCTTATGTTTCAGTTTTTAAAAGCTTTTAAGTACTTTAGCAGTCGTTGTATGAAATAACTAAGGGACAAGAGGCCATTTGGTGGGCGCACTAAGCTGGAGCTCTCTCTGTGTGCGGTGGGCCCACTATTTTTGAATGGAGATGCACTGAAAGCTTTAAAACTCTAAAAGTCTAAAATGCCTTGAGATTTGTGTAGTAATCTAAGGGTGGTCACATGATCTCATGGGCCATTTCTAGCCCATGCGATCATGTGACAAGCTGCCATGTGGCACTCCGGTGAGGTGGCAAATGTGAAACGTGGCATCCAGGGTAGTGATGAGGTGGCAGGCCGGCCAATCCGAGTTTGCCACGTGTCAGGTGGGTCTCGCTACAAGGGCAATAAAATAGTATTTTGTTCGGAATTCCTATGCACATGGTTTTAAAAAATCAAAGTTATAAACATGTTTTCATATAGTTTCGACTATATCAAAAATTCAAATATTGAAGTTATAGACCTGGGAGACCATTTTAATGGCTGGTGGCTTTATTTTTCGCCCAACTATGGACAATTATATACCGTCGAAAAGGTCTCAACGTGAGGATTCCAATTTTGGAATCAGATTTTGTACAGGTGGCCATCTACTCATGTTATTTTCAATTCAAGTTTCAGGGGGGCCAGGAAGATATTTTTGAGATATCTGATTTGTTATGTCTGATGACTCATGTGTTTTTCAAGGGGATAGAGCAGATCAGGTTTGTTGTTCCAGACTTCATGACTCATTCAGTGAGTAGTTCAGAGTTCGACAAGTGTTGAGTTGTGATGCTTTCTGGTGTTTCCCCCTTCTCTTCTTGTTGTCCTTTCTTTTCAGTTTGAAGGGTTCCAATTCTTGAAGAATTCTGGTCTAGGTTCTAGACCCTGGGTAAACATCCATTGTATGGTTCTAGGTCTGTGGTGATTCCATCAGGGGGTTCTGCAAGAGAGGGGTCCAAATAGAGTTTCCATTTTGGTTCATGACTGTCTAGTGCAATGATTTGTGTTTTTCATTTTCTGTCATAGATTTAATGCAAGTATTTGTAAACTTCATTGCAAATCGAAGTGCATGCAAGGCATGTATGGTTTTTAGGGAGTTGTCTTCATTGTATTGAGTGTCAATTTTGGTATGAGTTCAGTATTCAAGGGATATTGAGTTTGTCTTCTCCAAGGGAGAATATATCTGTTTGTATTTGGGTATCCTTCAAGGAAGGATTATAAAATCCTTAAATGCAGATTGGAAATTAGATCAGTATTATGAATTTGTATGATTCTTCATATTGAGTGATAGAAATCTGTTAATGTAAGGCATTAATGCAAGGATATTAATCAATGAAACATGGTTTGGAGTTTGGGTTTATATCTATTGGCTTTGACTCCATGCCCAGATTGAAGGAACTGATCCTTACTGTTAGAGGTCATTTGCCAATCAAGCATCAATTTAATCAATCACCTATTTCCATTCTATTTTAGTATGTGGAATGATAAATAAAGTATGATGGGTTGGAAACCATCCCCTGATTCACTTAGAGTAGTGAATCCCTTCACAGGACATTAGTGTTCTGTCTAATCCATGTTTATACCTGCCTATGATTTGTAGAAAAATTATCATTTGAGGTAGATGTTGTAAGGTATATCCGCCTGGGTCTGTGGAGCTCAAAGTTAAGAAGGAATTCATCCTTATTAATTAGTATTTCTCTTGCTAGGAAAAGAGCATCAAAAGGGAGAGATCTGGTTTATGGTCTAGTTATTTACCCTTGCAAGAAAAATAGCTATCAAATTGGTGACTCTACCGGGGAAGCAATACATGACAGCAAGTTTAAGATGTCTAATTCCTTGCTTTGCTGAATCATCCCAGGGTCTGGTCCAATTTGGATATAGAGTCTATTTCTGTTCAAAATTTGTTATATCTTCTCACTGAATGTGAGTGGCGACTCTGGCATCTCTGTTTGATCAGTGAATTGTAATCAAGGTATTAATATATTTGTGGTCCTGACAAATAGTCAGTATTCTATTACGGTTGTGTTGTCTTTGCTAGTTTTGAAGATGGTTCAAACTTGAGAAAATCTCTCAGCTGATTCAGATCATGTCCTCTGAAAAGAGGTGGTGGCTCTACAAATATTTGAAAGGTGATTTGAAAGATGTTTCAGATCAATATTTTACACCAGCAATAGCACTTCTAGGTAATCTTGTCAAAGTATAAATTAGTCCCTAAATAGGTGAATCAGTCACTAAATAAAAGGGAAATTAGTTTGAAGGTTTGAGTCATATTTCTGGATGGAAGATTCAGTTGCTAAGGAGTATCAGAAATATGTTGATGTTTTTGAAGTTAGTGGTTGCATAAGTCGGATAGAAACATTGTCATGAGAATAAGTTTTGTTGTTCTGTCAATGTGCTAAGATGGAGTTCCCAGCTATGATAGATCAGCAAGGTGCTTCTAGTTTTGAAAGTTTTCAGCCAGATCTAGAGAGCTATAAAGATGAACTTCATTTGATAAATCAAAAGATTCAGCATAATTGTGTATTGATACTAAGATGTGCAATAGGAGAAAGAAATGAAGAATCTACACTGTCTTATTATAAGAAGTTTCTTATTGCATGTAGTGAGCTTCCTATGGGTTTAGATTTTCATGAATCCCAGTATGCTGAGATGTTCCTAGAACTGTCAATACCTGAATTAGTTAGTTGGACTGCTTCCTTAAAGGATGAAGCATTAAAAAATGTTAAGGATTAGATAGACTCTTTCATAAATGTTGAATTCAATGATGCTGAGTCTAGTTCATTTGGGGATGCTGATTCCTATGATGGTTTTAATGCTAGTTATTGTGTTGATGATGAAGTTTATGAGTGTCAGGGAATGGAAGACAAATCCTCAGTTGATAGTGAGTTTGTTGAGCTTGTAGATTTCCCCTTTTCTTAGCATGATGTTAATGACTATTTGTTTCAGTCTAATGATGTTTTGTGTGAACATGAAAAACATGGATATAATGCAAATGTTAGTTCCTGTAGTAGTTACTTCACACAAGGTAATGTGAAATAAATAAATTCAATCCCGGTTTCAGATGGGAAGAGACTTACAACATCAGTAGTAAGAATGAAGAGATGAAATGTGATGTTCAGTGCTTGCTAAGTTGTGAGCAAATCTCAGATCTCTTGAATGCTTATTTTCAGAAGTATGGTACTAAATCTGTTTCCAAAATTCCATGCCCGGTAAGAATAAGTTTTGATGAAAGTGATTCGGATGATGGCATGATGAGTGAAACAAATTCTGATGTCTCTTCTCCTATTTTAAATCAGCAGTGTGAAAGTGCATTTCATTGTGATGATTTTGATAATGTTATTTTTGATAAGTACAATGATGAATGTGTTAATGAGTTTTCAAATTTACATGAGCTTGTTGACTGTGATTCTGGTTTACATTTGATGCCGAAGAGTGTAGTAAATCTGAAAGTGTTTTCTCAGATTTGCTAATGACTGGTTATTCACTCACTGACAAAGCTTGTTCCCTTCTAAATGTTGCTGATGTAGTTTGTGATCAGCAAGTTCTTTCTGGTTGTATGCAATCAGATTCTTATGTTGAGAGGTTTTACCTCAGTTTGCACAGTGATGAGATAGAAATGTTGTATTTTATTTTGCAAACTAATGCTCGGAATGTTTGTGTTTCCAGCCATGATGTGGAGTTGGAATGTTTCAATTTTCAGCATGATAGTGACAATGAAGAATGTGATGCTTTGACATTGCAAAATGATCAATACTCATGGCATCCTGATAGCTTTCCTTTGCTAGATAATGGTGAGTTTATTGATCACTTTTCATATGATATGCTGAAGATGAATTATGATGTATTTAACTGGCTGGATGAAACATATAATTTTAGTTTGCCTCCGATGTATGGAGATGAGAATTATTTATTTGATCGGGGTAAGAACTGATTTCAGTTGGATGTCTTTGAGCCTTTGTAAATAAGCTTTGTGTTTGTATAGTTGTTTTCTTTCCCTTCAGTTGTGTGTTTTCTTTTGAATAAGGAACCAATTTTGAGGAGCTTCTTGGAACCGGTGAAGTAAGTTTTTGGGAAGTTGGAGGGATAAGGAGAGAAGCTAAGTTTTGGGGGTGGTCTGCTCTTCCAGAAGATTTTGGTATTCTTGTGTTGAACTTGCATTCAACCATCCCCAGACAGAGCCAGTGTTGGTACTCAAAATGCAGTTTTGAGGTACCATGTAAAATTTTGATTAAGTGCTCATTTTTGGCTTTGTATTGCATGCTAGTATGCACATTTTTGGAGTCATATCTTGAGGTCTATGTCTTTGGTGCTTTTCATTCATCTTATCAAGTTTTTTGGAGTCCTTAGATGGCATGTTGAAATGGGTTTGCATGATTTCATTCCTAGAGGGTATCAAAATCAGAAAATTGCCAAGTGTAGAATTCACCGGGAAGGGCTACTTTGACATTGAATATCTTAAAATCTGATAAGTGTCATGAAATTATGAGCCTAGCATCTTGTTGTATACATTGTGTACTCTCTATGTGTCTGGTTTCAGGTCTCTATGATAAATTTTGGCCCCATTTATTCATCCCCTTCTAGAGGTGTTTTCTTAGTTTTGCATTTGTGCACTTGTTCAATTATTCTCGGAGGCCCTGTTTGTGGAGCTGTATCTTTTGTCTGATGATTGGAAATAAAGTGATGGTCATTTCCTTGTATTGTAAAAAAGTTTTACTTCATCCCTATATGTTTTCAGCTCATGACGAATCCATTGGATGAGTTTCCCAATGCGATTCCATTTGCAGTTTCTACTGTTTGCAAAGAGTGAAGTGCACCAATTGCCGGAGGTCAACTTTTCTCATTTATAACTTTTGACCAGTCAAACTTATCAATGAAATTATTGTTGGTCTGCATTACAAAGTTGACATATTACTTCCAGTTTAGATTTGAGCTTTTTGCCAATCCAATTGATATCTTTTTCAAGGCATTTCCAAACTAAGCTTTCCATTGTTTTCTACATTTTCTGAGTATGTCTCTGCAAGTCCTGATTTTTGTGAAGTTATATATCTTGTCGGATTGACTCCCAGATCCAGATGATGATTGAATCATGTTTTTTATATCTCAATGAACTTTTGTGCCAGTTTGTAGCCTCCTCGAACTCTGTTTGGTATTTATGTCAAGGTGATTCTAAAGGCAGTTTATTACTTCTAATGATGGGTTTGCAGAGCATAATGACAGTGCCAAATTTGAAGGTTAATATCTTTCAGCTCAATTGCTTTCAAGAGATGCCATTTTGCAAAATTCTTGTTTGTATGATAGAGAATAGGCTCGTTCAATGCCGGGCCAGGTCAGGTGATTATGTTAGTTTTTAAAGCCAGTTCCAAGGCCATCTTATATGATTTTTTCAAGTGCAGACAGAATTGGTTTTAAAGTGGCCATGTCTGGTCGTTGATCTCTTTCATCTCGGATCTCTTTGTGAGTTTTCCTCTAACCAACATACTGTGATGTTGGAATTCAGCGTGTATGCTTAGTGGCACCCTCTTGTTAGGCCATTTAGTCAGTTTTTAAGGCCGTTTTCAAGAGCCAGTTAGTGCTTTTTGACAGATTTATAAGAGGTGTAAAGAATGGATGATATGGTTGGATTTTATGATGCAATGAGTTTTTAAAATATGCATATATATACTGGATGTGATTTGAGAGGGGTGTAGGTTCTGCATCAGTGTATTGTATTTTGAATATTGCCAGTCACGTTCTTAAAATACTTTTCATGTCATTGTGTGAAATGGGCCGTTTCTGAATTGCTGGAGTCCGAGTTGCTATTGATCAGTCATGTTTAAGCATCCTAGTAGGTGGTCGATCATCCAATTGGCATGGTGTTCAAGCATAGGAGCTTATGTGTTGTTCTTTGCAAGCACATGAGATGATGTTTAGGGTGGCGGTTTCATTTACAAGCCATTGTTGACAGCTGTAATATACATTAGCAACTTCTCAGGTCGTTTCTTGTAGCTTTGATGGCTTTATCCATTCTATGGACATTGAGAAAGAAGTATTCAACATGGTATACAATAGTGTCGACAATCTTTCTGCTATCTGCACTCCACTATTTAGTTATCAATCTCTTTATTTTACTGAGGGGCATCGTGAAATGAAGATGCTAGATTGGAGAGTAGGAAGTGTTCCAAATTCCTACAATTTACATGAGAAAAGAATAAATAATATAGATTTTAATCCTTAGAAGCCATATCTGGTATCAACAAGTTCAAATGATGGCATAGAAAAAGTTTTTGATTTGAGAAATCTGAGAATGAGCAATAATGAAAGTCTGGTTATGATGCAGCATAAAAGTAGTGTATTGTGCTTACTTTTCTCCAAGTGGAAACTATCTTGCAACCTCAAGCTATAATAACTATGTGGGAATATGGAGCAGATTTGATTCAGAGAATATCGCTGTCAGATATCACTACAATCCTCAATGTAATTTCAGAACCCACTAATTACAAGCGAAGGAAAAAGTGAATGCACCGCAAATGAAGAAGCTGCCTATGCCAAAGAGCTTCTAGCACACTGAAGAATAGCAAACAGAGGGAGCCTTGTGTGGTGTTGTAGAGGGGCTCTCAGCATAGACACAAAATGGAGATCGCCAGCCGTGGCAAACACATTGCAAAGAGGAGCTTCACACTTTTAAAAGGGGCACTAGCACTATTTTGAAAGGCACAAGTGAGTAAGACTATTGTGCAATTATGTGAAATGGGAACCATGTCCTGCACAAGGTGTGAAGGGACCAATGCAAATTTGAATAAGGATACCAGTGCCTAAAATGTCTTCACACACCATTAGAGGTTACACATGCCAAAGGGCACATATAGGATAGGAGAATGAATTTGTATAATGTGATGCCAGGCTTGCGGTATAAGGGAAAGCCCATGCTTTACCTGCTCCAAATGAAACACTACCAGCACATTATGGAGGGCCCTGCCTTGTGTGAATAGTTGAGAGGCATATTCAAAACAAAGGGTTCCTCACGCTATGAAATAGAAGTGGCTTTTTCTTTGCATTGCACGAGCAGTATGGGAAGAGATTTGGGAGTTGCCTACAAATGTTAATCAGTGCAAGCCATTAATTGGTGTCCAGTGTTTGGGATTGGAAGCTCACTGTTATGGTATTTGCTTGCAGTGATAAACAATGCAAACAAGAACCAGAAACTAAATTGGAGGTCACATGCAATGAGCCCGACATGAATGTGTAAGGTTTGAAGGGGAATTTGTGAGCATTGTGGCATGAGGCATGCCCTTTGCATATAGTTAATAAGCGCCCAAAATAGACAAGTAAACTTGCATGCTGGGAGCTATGCGGCTCAATGTTTGCGGGGTTATGCATTTTGGCAATGTCCCACATTGCTTATGTTTAAGTTTTTAAAAGCTTTTAAGTACTTTAGCAGTCACTGTATGAAATAACTAAGGGACAAGAGGCCATTTGGTGGGCGCACTAAGCTGGAGCTCTCTGTGTGTGTGGTGGGCCCACTATTTTTGAATGGAGATGCATTGAAAGCTTTAAAACTCTAAAAGTTTGAAGTGCCTCGAGATTTGTGTGGTAATCTAAGGGTGGTCGCATGATCTCATGGGCCATGTCTAGCCCATGCAATCATGCGACAAGTTGCCATGTGGCACTTCGATGAGGTGGCAAATGTGAAATGTGGCATCTAGGGCAGTGATGAGGTGGCAAATGTGAAACGTGGCATCTAGGGCAGTGATGAGGTGGCAGGCTGGCCAATTCAAGTTTGCCACGTGTCAGGTGGGTCCCGCTGCAAGGGCAATAAAATAGTATTTTATTTGGAATTCCTGTGCACATGGTTTTAAAAAATCAAAGTTATAAACATGTTTTCATATAGTTTCAACTATATCAAAAATTCAAATATTGAAGTTATAGACCTGGGAGACCATTTTAATGGTTGGTGGCTTTATTTTTCACCCAACTATGGACTATTATATACCATCAGAAAAGTCTCGACGTGAGGATTTCAATTTTGGAATCAGATTTTGCATAGGTGGCCATCTGCTCACGTTATTTTTAGTTCAAGTTTCAAGAGGGCTAGGAAAATATTTTTGAGATATCTGATTTGTTATGTCCGGTGACTCATGTGTTTTTCAAGGGGATAGAGCAGATCAGGTTTGTTGTTCCAGACTTCATGACTCATTCAGTGAGTAGTTCAGAGTTTGACAAGTGTTGAGTTGTGATGATTTCTGGTGTTTCCCCCTTCTCTTCTTATTGTCCTTTCTTTTCAGTTTGAAGGGTTCCAATTCTTGAAGAATTTTGGTCTAGGTTCCGGACCCTGGGTAAACGTCCATTGTATGGTTCTAGGTCTGTGGTGATTCCAGTAGGGGGTTCTCCAAGAGAGGGGTCCAAATAGAGTTTCCATTTTGGTTCATGACAGTTCGCCCGTAACCCACCCAGGAATCTAGTATTCTCTTTATCACCAACTGATCCAACCGATCTCGATGATTCAGAAGCAAGGAACCCCTTAATATAGAAGCATTCTAGTGCAATGATCTATGTTTTTCATTTTCTGTCATAGATTTAATGCAAGTATTTGTAAACTTCATTGCAAATCGAAGTGCATGCAAGGCATGTATGGTTTTTAGGGAGTTGTCTTCATTGTATTGAGTGTCAATTTTGGTATGAGTTCAGTATTCAAGGGATATTGAGTTTGTCTTCTCCAAGGGAGAATATATCTATTTGTATTTGGGTATCCTTCAAGGAAGGATTATAAAATCCTTAAATGCAGATTGGAAATTAGATCAGTATTATGAATTTGTATGATTCTTCATATTGAGTGATAGAAATGTGTTAATGTAAGGCATTAATGCAGGGATATTAATCAATGAAACATGGTTTGCAGTTTGGGTTTATATCTATTGGCTTTGACTCCATGCCCGGATTGAAGGCACTGATCCTTACTGTTAGAGGTAATTTTCCAATCAAGCATCAATTTAATCAATCACCTATTTCCTTTCTATTTTAGTGTGTGGAATGATCAATCAAGTATGATGGGCTAGAAACCATCCCCTGATTCACTCAGAGTAGTGAATCCCTTCACAGGACGTTAGTGTTCTATCTAATCCATGTTTATGCCTGCCTATGATTTGTAGAAAAATTATCATTTGAGGTAGATGTTGTAAGGTATACCCGCCTGGATCTGTGGAGCCTGAAGTGAAGAAGGAATTCATCCTTGTTAATTATTATTTCTCTTGCTAGTAAAAGAGCATCAAAAGGGAGAGATCTGGTTTATGGTCTAGTTATTTACCCTTGCAAGAAAAATAGCTAACACACATAACCATAAAAATCTGCATAATACATACAATGAAAAACATGATTCTTCCATGTCAAAAACCACCAACCTCACTCCAAGCCTTTTCCTACAAGCTTTTCTTCCTTGCTAAGTCCACCCAAAAACCCGCTAAGTCCAGAAGAAGTCTCCAAAGTTGGAGAGTGGGTAATCAACCTACCAAATTCCTCTCCATCCCACTAAAAAGGAAAACCCTACCTAACCTCAAAGATAATTGGGCACACTCACCTAGGGTTCTCTCTCCACAAGAGGGAAATCCAAAATTGAAATGAGGAGAAAATTGGACACACGTCCCAAATTCGTCACCTTTCAAAAATGCATCTTTTGAAAATGCAAAAATGGTCTAAAATCATCCCATTGGCCAAAATTTGACCCCCAACCCAAGGTACACCTATGGGGTAGTCTATTTTTAACCTTAACTAACCTTTTGGGCTACTTTATTCCTCTCAAAAGTCCACTAAGAGTTGACTCATGAAAATTTGAAAAAGATTCACATCCAAGGCTTAACAACCAAGATACCTAACCTTGGGGTTCTACAAGAAGACTCAAAAGAGGAAGATAACTCACATACAATACACTTGGCCATGCCAACTCACAACACATGTGTCAATTGACACCACAAAAAGGGTATAACACATCACTACACACATGGCATGCCAAGGAGACATAAAATATAAAATAAAAATAAACATATTCAAATAATACAACCAAGCATCACTTTACAACAATATACATCACAACGAGGTTATTTTATCCCCTTGGAGATAACCTTGGCTTAACAATATTTTTACATGCATCCATCTTTAATTTCTCCTTATTTAAACCATGGTCTTACTTGCACACTTGACAAAATATCAATAGCTCATGAAAGGTCAAATAACATAAATATTTAAAAATACATCACAATAATCACATTCATATACATCATAAAATTCCAAATGCACCACACATTGAATCGCATAATTTCCAATAATAAATTAAAGCATATTAATCCAAGAACATAATGACATATTAATTAACCTAAAATATTTACCATAATCATTTCACATAAGCTTCAAAGAATTATATTCTAATTAAGGATTCATCAAAAACTATAAATCAGGACCTAATAATCAAGCATGAAAGTAAGTCCTAAATCATCATCCACATAATCATGGGTCATCACATAGTATCAAAATATAATGTCTCTATCCAAATAGTCCAACATGATAAAATAAAGTGTCAACATGATAGTCATATGAAAGTAAAATACTATGAAATGATGGCATGGGGTGAGGCCTCACATATGGATTAAAGATCAAGAATGTACAAGTTTATGTGGTCAGTAAATGAAGAACTTAGTATACATCGAGTTGGAAATAGTGTACACCAAGAAATTGTAGTGTATACCACGTATAGTGTTAACCGAGTTAGAATTCACCGACACATCATGATATTGACCGAGTGAAAGAAATAAATGGAACATATGACTGTCAACTAAAGATGATGAGTTGTATGAATATGGATAATTATGAGGGTAAAGATAAAGTTTTTTATGATGAACAAAATTCAAGGATGATCCGATGATAGAGAATGAAACATGTTAGAGACATAAACTGTGAGGAAGGCTGAAGTGGAAAAATCAATGGTGAAGATTAAGAGGCAAAATATATGACTAAGAATAAAATGGTTTATTATGTCTATAAAAGGAGACAAGAGATTCATTATTAATTCTGGAATGCATGTGAGAAAATTGCATTCATGCAAAGCTGGTCAATCAGGTTGAAGATAGAATCTAGTAATTTTTGTAGACAACACTGAGTGTCAGAGAAAGGAATTAACCAAGGATAACAAAGTTGGAGGATACAAGGAAATTGAAGTCATCATATTGGCCAGAGATATTTTGAGCTAGGCATAGATCTGAAAATCTACAAAGAAATTTGTATTTGAATATGTAGTGCCTCCCTCATTTACCTCTTAGCACAAACAACATGATGGTGTGGAATCTAACTTCACACTCATTGAGTATGATCATATTGGTCCCACGTGAGGGTGAATCCGCTAGGAGGATTATTTTTAGAGAATATTTTCGATTCCCTACATGAGCTTGGAGACGTTTGGGTGTGGTCTTGGATCATATTCCAGTGACCCTTAGAGAT